>CAUYRH010031414.1:0-43522 GCA_963574655.1 Perodicticus potto
ATGGTAACTGGCACAAAAACAGAGAGGTAGATGTTTGGAACAGAATAGAGAACCAAAAGATGAACCCAACTACTTACTGCTATTTGATCTTCGACAAGCCAATTAAAAACATTCAGTGGGGAAAAGACTCCCTATTTAACAAATGGTGCTGGGAGACCTGGCTGGCGACCTGTAGAAGACTGAAATTGAACCCACACCTTTCACCACTAGTGAAGATAGACTCACACTGGATTAAAGATTTAAACTTAAGACAAGAAACTATAAAAATACTAGAAGAAAGTGCAGGGAAAACTCTTGAAAGAATTGGCCTGGGCGAATACTTTATGAGGAGGACTCCCCAGGCAATTGAAGCAGTATCAAAAATACACTACTGGGACCTGATGAAACTAAAAAGCTTCTGCACAGCCAAGAACACAGTAAGTATAGCAAGCAGAGAGCCCTCAGAATGGGAGAAGATGTTTGTAGGTTATGCCTCCGACAAGGGTTTAATAACCAGAATCCACAGAGAACTCAAACATATTAGCAAGAAAAGAACAAGTGATCCCATCTCAGGATGGGCAAAGGATCTGAAGAGAAACTTCTTTGAAGAAGACAGGCACACGGCCTTCAGACACATGAAAAAATGCTCACCATCCTTAATCAGAGAAATGCAAATCAGAACTACCTTGAGATATCATCTAACTCCAGTAAGATTAGCTCACATAACAAAATCCCAAAACCAGAGATGTTTGGGGACTTTTTGATAGAAGTCATTCTTACTGGAGTTAGATGATACCTCATTGTGGTTTTGATGTTCACCTCCCTAATGAGGAGAGACATTGAGCATTTTCTCATGTGTTTTTGGCCACGAAGACTATCTTCCTTTGAGAGATTTCTGTTCCTGACGTTTGCCTACTTTTTAATGGGGCGGTTTGATTTTTTTCTTGCTGATGTGCTTGAGTTTTTGGAAATTCTGTCAACCCTTTATTGGATTTATAGCATGCAAATGTTTTCTCCCCTTTTGTAGGTTGTTTATTTACTGTAGTGAGTGTGTTCTTGGCTGTGTAGAAAGCTTTTAATTTGATCAGGTTCCATTTGTTTTTTTTGTTGTTGTTGTTGTTGTGATTGGTTTTGGGGTCTTGTTCATAAATTCTTTTTCCCTAGGCCAGTGTAAGAGTTTTTCCAGCATTTTCTTATAGAATTCTTATAGTTTTATGCCTTAGGTTTAAGTGTTTCATCTGTGCTGAATTTATTTTTGTGAGTGGAGAGATGATGGATCCCGTTTCAGTCTTTTATATGTGGCTATTCAGTTTCCCCAGAGCATTTATTGAATAGTGATTCTTTTTTCTAGTGTATGTTATTGTCAGCTTTGTCAAAGATCAGGTGACACTATGAGGATGGTTTCACCTCTGGGTTCTGGTCTATAATGCCTCTGTTTCTGTGCCAGTCCTGTGATGTTTTGTTTACTGCAGTCTTATAGTATAGCCTGAGGTCTAGTAATATGATGCCTCTGGATTAGTTCTTGTTACATAAGCCTGCACTGGCTATTTGGAAGTCTTTCTGGTTTCTATATGAAGCATAGAACTACTTTGTCTAGATCTGCAAAAAAAATGTCATTGGTATTTTAATGGGAATAGCATTGAATCTGAAAATCACTTTAGAGTAGCGTAGCCATTTGACAATGTTGATTCTTCCAGTCCACGAGCATGATATGTTTTTCCATATGTGTATGTCCTGTGTGCTTTCTTTCCTCACTGTTTCATAGTTCTCCCCATAGAGCTCTTTTACCTTCTTAGTTAAATATACTCCGAGGTTTATTTTCTTTGTTGCTACTGTGAAAAGTATTGTGTCTTTGATTTGATTCTCAGTTTGACTCTTGTTGGTATATGTGAAAGCTACTGATTGCGTACATTGATTTTGTAACCTGACACTTTAATGAATTTATGTATGAATTCCAGGAGTCTCTTGGTTCAATCACTGGGGTTTTGTAGATATAAGATCATAATATCATATCATCAGCAAAGAGAGATAGTTTGACCTCTTCTTTCCCCATTGGATACCCTGATCTCCTTCTCAAGTCTCATTGCTCTCACTAGGACCAGCACTTTCGCCACTTCTATTCAACAAATAGATCTGCAAAAAAATTGTTGAATAGAAGTGGCAAAAGTAGGCAGCCTTGTCTGGTTCCAGTTCTAAGTAGAAATACTTTCAATTTTTCCCCATTCAATATGAGGGTTTGTTGTATGTGGCCTTTATAATTTTGAGGTATGTCCCATGAATACCAATTGTGTTAAGTGTTCTTATCCTAAAAGGGTGCTGATTTTTGTCAGATACTTTCTCTGCATCTATTGAAAGGATCATATGCTCTTTGTTTTTGCATCTATTTATGTGGTGAGTTATATTTATAGATTTGCATATGTTGAACCATCCTTGCATCTCTGGGATGAAGCCCACTTAGTCATGATGAATTATTTTTTTTTTTAATATGCAGCAGAATTCAGTTTGTTAAGATTTTATTGAGAATTTTTGCATTGTATTCATAAGGGTATTGAGCTTATTGGAATCTTTTCTGTTTCTGATTAATCTAACAAGAGGCTTGTCGATGCTGTTTATCTTTGCAAATAACCAACTTTTTCTTCATTAATCTTTTGCATAGTTCTTTTGTTCTCAATTTCATTTAGTTCTTCTCTGATCTTGGTTATTTCTTTTCTTCTGCTGGGATTGGGATTGGTTTTTCTCTTCTTTTTTTACTTCTTTGAGATGATTCATTAGACTGTTAATTTGTGATCTTTCTGTCTTCTGCATGTGTGTATTTAGCCTATGATTTTTTCTCTCAGGACTGCTTTTGCTATATCCTACAGATTTTGATTACTTGTAGGCCCATTGTCATTTAATTTGGAGAATCTTTTGATTCCCATCTTTATCTCCTCATGGACCCAACTATCATTCTGCCATAGGGTTATTTAGTTTCCATGACTTTGTGTGGAGATGAGTGTTTCTGTTGGAACTGATTTCTGATTTTATTCTGCTGTGGTCCGAGAAGATATGTGGTATAATATCTATTTTTTAAAAATATATTGAGATATGTTTTGTGACCCTGGATGTGGTCATTCTTTGAGAATGTTCCATGGGCTAATGAGAAGAATGCATATTCAATAGTTTGGGGGTAGAATGTTCTGTAAATATCTGGTAGGCCCGTTTGTCTGGAGTTTTGTTTAAGTCCATTGTTTTTTGGGTTTTTCTGTTTGAAGGATCTGTCCAGTTCTGTCAATGGGATTAGGTTTGTATTCTATAAAGAGCATGACGCTCCCTTCATGTAACATTCGAGGTGTCACAGGCTTTTCCTCTTTTGAACTCTGAAAGCATTTTGTCTGTATGCTTGATATGGAAGTTAGTATTCATCTCCTTGAAATATCACTCTGGCATAATTCTTAGTAAAAAGCAGTCATTGTGTAAATAGCTATTGAATGAAAGGAAGGTTATTAAGAGTCTCTTAATGTCAAGTTAAGGCAGTATTTCTAAGAATGGACTGTGGAGAGTGAAAAGAATGCATGAAGCACACCTTGGGGTCTCCAGAGTTTATTCTTTATAAACCTAGTGCAAGTGAGTAATGCTGAGACCTCATCAGAGCTGAAGTCCCCACTCAGTTGTACACTTGGGTAGGGGATTTTGGAGTGGCCCATGGCTGTGCTTTCCTGAGAACTTACTACATCCTGGGTTGTCTGCAGGATCTAGCTGGTGTTCTTAATCTTTGCTACTTTGCGATTTTACTGAGCTGATTAGTGTCTGTGACAGAGAATTATTTCACCTGCTAACCAAAACACCACAACTAAAAAGGAACAGTGAGTGTGTTGTCAGTGTGCGTCAGTCCTGATAGAGTGATATATGTTTCAATTTGGGGTTAGGAAAATTAATGAAAGACTCTGGGCCCAAAGTAAGGGTATCTAGACTCTAGTTCTCAGCCTTGTTATGTGTAACTTTGGGATGGTTGCTCTAATGCCTATTTCTTGACTCGTAAAATAAGGAATATGGAAAAACAGCTCTAATTTCTTTTCTTTCTCTTTCTAACTTTTTTTTTTATTTATTATGATTAAAGTAACAACGTAGCAACTATAGGTATGTGTATTTCTTACAAAAGTTTATGAAGTGAAAAAAGCAAAGTAATGGATCAAGCATTGCAGTTTGGTTTTGCAGCAAATCTCATTACCTCTTAAAATAGAGTCAGGTCTTGACTACTGCGGAGAATGTTTGTTAAGGCTCTGTAATAATAGCAGGCTGTCTCAATGCAAAGATCACAAGGAACCTTAAAAAAACACTAATGATCCCTCACATCACCCTCATGGAGCAGAGGTGTGTTATTATCATTTTACTTTCACAGCTGGGTAAATCAAGGCACAGAGACACATTGAGTCACTAGTTAACTTGGGCAAGGTCACAGTCAATAGCAGGTATAGAACTATGTCTTGTTTTTCCTTCCATGTAGGGGAAATGTCTGGATTTTAACTACTTTTTTCCTTTTAACGATCTCTCTATTTATATACATAGAACAGAGCGAGAAATAATTTGTCCCGCAGTAAAGCAAATTTAGATGTACCAGACTAATGATGGACCTCGCCCTTCTTATCTGGGGTGGGGGCAGTGATGAGGAATGTCTGGAGAGTCTCAGTTCAGGTAACAGTCAGTTGTTTACAGTAATAGTTATACTCTATTCTTGTGCCTTTTAAAAATGGTTTGTACTGATTTTAATTAAACTGGCACTAATGTGACCATATATTTCCTGCGATTTGGTTCTTTGGAGCCCACTTACATTTGAGTTTTACTGTAATTCTAATTTCTCACCTCTAAAATCTGCCCTGATATTCTTCTTGTTAAAAACGTGCCTATAATTCACATACCATACTGTTCACCTTTGAAAAGAGTATGTACATTTCAGTGTTTTTTAGTATATCCACGATGTCATGCCCGTCATCACTACTGTCTGATTCCACAACATTTTTATGACCTCATAAAAGAAACCCTGAGGCTGTCACAGTCATTCTTCATTTTCCCTTGCCCTGGCTCCTGACACCCACTAACTTGCTTTCTGTTCCTACGGACTCGCTTCTTTTAGACATTTAACATAAATGGAACTGTGCACTGTGGAGCTCATCCTGTGGAGCTTCTTTCTCTTGGCATATTCTAAACTCTTCTGTGTTGTAGCCCAAATCAGCCCACCATTCCTCTTTATGGCTGAATAATACTCAGTTTTGCCTTCTTTTAATCCAGTAGAAACATAGTTCCTGAAAAGAGGTATTTTAGTTTTTGTTTTTCTTTCTTTCTTTCTTTCTTTTTTAGAGACAAAGTCTCACTTTGTCGCCCTTGGTAGAATGTGGTGCCAGCTCTTGGGCTTAGGCGATCGTCTTACCTCAGCCTCCTGAGTAGCTGGGACTATAGGCGCCCACCACAAGGCCCGGCTATTTTTTTGTTGCAGTTTGGCTGGGGCTGGGTTTCAACCTGCCACCCTTGGTATATGGGACCGGCGCCCTACTCACTGAGCCACAGGCACTGCCCTTAGGTTTTGTTTTTCTATAGCAACATTCCCTGATGGAATCTTATGTGCACTATTTCTAGGTCTCTTCTCAGGGTTTTTAATAAACTGGACTCCAATTAAGTAGTTCCTAAGTATTTTAAACTTATATTCTGCCTTAGTCTTTAAAGCATTGTTGGAAGTACAGCATTGTCCATTGTATGCTTCTGAATGCAGTTAGGTGTGGCATTTGGTATCCTCCCAGCCCTGGTGGGTGTCAGTTTCTAGTGGTACTGTAACCTTAGTTGAAGATCTGTTTACCATTGACTGTGTATCATTTACGGGGGCTCTGATAAGGTACTAGGGAGGCCTGGGGACTTCTTTCTTTGCTAAGCATGCTGCCTTGGTCCCGGCCATAGCCTACTTAGAGAATGAAGGTGTAGGTAGAGCTAAATATCTTTTTCTCCATCAGTCTAAGAAAGCTTCTGTGTTGTAGTCAGCATGGAAGTGGCACATTTCTACTCCGATGATATCTGCCATATAGCTGTTCCTCTAAGTATTCTTTCAGACTCTGAGGATATTTATTTAAGGCGGTGGAATCATATCATGGCAGCCTGCTATTAAGAACATCGACTGCTGCCTTTTACTGCTGTGTTTATCCCCAGCAAGCAGCTTGCTTGTCAAGAGCATCACTGATTAAAATGTGACTGCAGGTTAAGTGGACTTGGGAGATTTATGAAATTTACATTTTTTTCTAGGACAGTATTTATGCTGTGATAGAATTTATTTCTCTTCAAGCTTAACAATGACATTCAAACTGCTATTTTGAATTTGCCTGACACAGAATAATATGTAAAAAATAGAGAGCCCTAGATATGGTTAGAAAAGTAGACTATTTTTTATCTGTATTAGAAATACTTTATGTTACATGGTGATCTCTTTATTAATGACGCAGTTCAAGACTTGAATAACCTTTGAATGTGGTCAACTCAGTTATTTTTTTCTCTTACGGAATAGTCCATCTCTTATTTAAATTCTTTTATTTGCACTCTGCTTCACTGACTGACGATGAGTAATATTTGCCTGGATGACAGAGCACAGCAAATGTCATTAGTGAAAGGTGTCACAAACCACTGCATTTTAAGTAAAAGCATGAGGAAAATTTGAGTTAGTTAAAAATATGCATTGCTATGTGAAGTTTTTAAATTTCAAAAGAGAGATTCTAAGCATTTCACTGCAAATGAACTCAGTGTTCAATATGGTTTTGGTACCATGTCTTGTGAGCAGAGTTTTATAATAGTGGGTGAAACTTGAAAAATGGAAAACATCTTACTTTTGCATTTACATAATGCTGTTATTCCTTTACCGGCCACTGTGATTTACCAAAATCTTTACCTTTTCTTAAAATTGCATTTGTACTTTTTTTTTTTTTTAAACAAAAGCTACATAAGATGAAGGAATTGAATGGGATAATTTCTGAATTTTTTTCTTATCTAAAAATCTTTGATTCTTTAGTAGCTCTTCCTTTATGGAATTACACAGTAGAAATCTTGAGAAATGGACTAGGGAATAAATTAAATAGATTAAGAGCATAATTCACAAAGTGTGTTATGTAATCTGGATATGAGTAGATAGATGATAGAATCTAAGTATTAATTGGCAAGGATGGGTAACTCTAATGCCACAGTGGATTATAGAGTTGAAAATTTAATTAAACCATTTATTATATACTTATAACTTCTTCGATATTATTTTTTAGATTTTTTTCCATAAAAGATTACCCATCTACAGTTTTCACATCAGAGAAGGTTTCTAAGGATTAATGATTTAATCAACTAAAATATTTTGCGCCTGAGATGAGAATCCCAATTAAGTATACTTAATCATCATTCATCTGACTGCTGTATTTTTAATTGTTCTAGTGTACATAATGTATCTTTCTTTGGAAAATGAGGGAGTCTAATAGTAACTGGGCTCCTGCTATGGACCGGGTACTTTTTGGTGCATTTTAAATCTTTGATGCATTGGACAGTGGCATTGGGTGGTTAGAGATAGAGGTGCTGGCTGCCCTCCAGTGCTCAGGTTAATCTCACACACTGCAGATTGTTCTACCAGATCTTAATGGAGTTGAAAAACATGTGTATAATTATCTGAGCCGAGAACTAGCTCCATTTTACAAATAATTGTAAATTATTTTCCTCCCATAGCTATTTGGTACTTGGAATTTTCTAGGAATGCAACAACCCAGTACATCAAGGGAAGTACATCCTTTGTTTTGTCCATAACTTTGCCAAGAGTTTTGCCTTTTTGGAAAATCACATCACTGATGGCAACACCACCAAAACACACAGGCGTCAATCAGTCTGTGTCAAAGCTTATGACAAGTTGCTGTGATTCTCTGCAGAGCCAGTGGTGACAGCTTCCTTGCAGCTGCTAGAGTGGTTGGTTCTGCCATAAACACAAATTTT
This sequence comes from Perodicticus potto, assembly GCA_963574655.1. Classification (NCBI taxonomy): domain Eukaryota; kingdom Metazoa; phylum Chordata; class Mammalia; order Primates; family Lorisidae; genus Perodicticus; species Perodicticus potto. Next base: position 7,954 of record CAUYRH010031414.1, read on the forward strand.
TTTTAAAATTACAAGTTACTTTCCATTTATTTTTGTGTTTGTTTTACTATTGGGAAGCATATTGCTTTTTATGAAATTATGTGAGGAGGTAGATATATGATTTTTTAATTTCAGGATAATGAAAGCGTACAGATCAAAAATAGACTTTGGGTCTGATAATATTGAGAATTGGTGTACTGTAATAAATGCTTTGAAGCAGGGAAAACAAACATAAAAGCAATTTTCATTCTCAGGCCTCATCCTTTTAGTCTATTTCACATGAATCCTTGGTCCACAAGTTGAAGCAGAGCTTTTTCTGATGGGTGACTGTTATTTAGTTCATGTGTGGGGCTGTAGCAGGATACCCCAGACTGGGCAGTTTATGAATGAATGCCCTGCTCACAGTTCTGGGGGTTGGAAGTGCAATGTCAAGGCGCCAGCAGGTTTGGAGAGTCTGGTTCCAAGATGGCACCTGGAGGGTGGAGTCCTAAAAGGCAGAAGGTGGGAGGGCAAAGAGAGAAAGGGCTTGAGCCCACTCCTGAGAACCCTGAGTCTCACTATGTCACCCTCGGTTGAGTGCTGTGTCATCACAGCTCACACCAACCTCAAACTTTGGGCTTAAGCGATTCTCTTGCCTCAGCCTCCCAAGTAGCTGGGGCTAGAGGCGCCCGCCACAACGCCGGGTTATTTTTTTTGTTATTGTTGCAGTTGTCGTTGTTGTTTAGCAGACCCCGGCTGGGTTCAAACCCGCCAGCCTTGGTGTATGTGGCTGGTGTCCTAACCTCTGAGCTACGAGCGCCAAGTTGAGAACCCTTTTTATAATGGTGTTCATGGCGGTGCATTCTTCATGACCTCATGACTTCCTGTCAGACCCTGCCTCCCAACATTGGAATAAATTTCCAGCACATAAATGCCAGGGATTGCATTCACATCATAGCAGCTACCACCATTCATGTCTCAAAAAAAACCAAAAACCAAAAAAGTCTTAATGTACCTAAGAGGGGAAAACAGAATGTTCTGTCATTTTTGTAGTTCTTGTTTTTAGCCACAGGGATTGATACCATCTTGGGGGTTTTTAATTGAGTTTATCTGTAATTGCAATTGCTGTTTCTGAGAACTCAGCATTCTCAGGGTTTTTGGGTAAAGCAGTTCTTGGATCACTTTTTCTGGGAACTGTCTATCCTCAGACGGTTCTGTCCTGGCTGGGCGCGGTGGCTCACACCTGTGATCCTAGCACTTTGGGAGGCCGAGGCCAGTGGATTGCTTGAGCTCAGAAGTTTGAGACCAGCCTGAGCCAAAGTGAGACCCCATCTTTTCTAAAAATAGAAAAATTAACCGCGTATGCTGGTGCATGTCTGTAGGTGCAGCTACTCAGGAGGCAAGAGGATCACTTGAGCCCTGGAGTTTGAGGTTGCTGTGAGTTGTGATGACACTACACTCTACCCAGGGCAACAGTGTGAGACCCTTGTCTCAAATAAACAAAAAATTAGAGAAGAAGAAGGTCCCTTCTGGCTGCTGTGAAGGCAGAACGACTCTCCCCCACCCTCCTTACTCCTGGAAGCTGCCTGGGGTCTCCAGCTGGGTGGGCGTCCAGAGCCTGGGAAGAACTTCATTGCTCATTTACTTGCTACATGATTGAGTACAGAAGAGGCAGCCCACAGGACTGGGGATTGTGGGATGGCACCAGCTAGACGGAGCAGACATTACAGCTGCCTGCTGAGGACACTCAGGCTTCGTTAGGGTTAACTGCAGGTGAGATGCCAGCAAGGGCTTCACCACGCATACCAAGCCCTCTCCAGGCTTCCCAGCATCACCCATTTCCAACAGTCCTGCCTTGGGCACGTCAGATTTAGCACCTGGATAAACTGGTGCTCCTTGGGCAACAGGAGTAATAAATGGCAAAACCCACACTTTTGCATATTAAGTATGCCAGGTTGGATGTGGAAGTGATGTAACCGTGTAAATTTTGAATTCAGATTACGAGCTGTGTGGGTGAGACAACCTTAACATTTCTTGATGTTTCTATTTTTAAGCTGGTACCCAGGATGTTACTTTAACATGAGTTTTGCCCTTTAATTGTAAAGGATTTGGGGTTGCCAGCTACTCGGCTTGACAGTGGTGCTAATGGGGCACAAACTGACGCACAGTTCAGGAAGAAAGTGAATTACTGGGTGTCACATACCTACAGCCTCCTGCGTTCCCTAGCTGTCTGTAAGGAACCGCAGGCCACAGGGAAGGATGGGGAGGGAGGCACTTTCCATGCTTACCCTGCCTGTTGTGTTGTCTTTTTCCAAAAAAATATTTGTCTAATAAAGGAGAAGGGTGGCTGAGTCTGTTCTGACTGGGGCCCCTGGGTGGCACCTTGCACTCGGTGGGTAACAGTGACCGTGACAACAGGGTGAGGGAGTCAGTAATAATAATGAGTAGGTCCAGCTCCGCTCATTTGACGGCTGCCAGAAGCTCTTGTTCTAGCAGCAGGTTAAGCGTTAGATTTTTCATATTGGTAGACTTCACCCCAAACTGTTAGTTTCCCCAAGGAACAGTGAGAAAGACAAAAAAGGGTATCAGTACAGATAGATCTCTTGACTTGAACGTATTATTTGGTTATTTTTCATTATTTACAATTGTATTGGCCAAAGGCTCTTCTGGAGTGGGTCCGAATCTCAGTACTCAGCAGGGCCGGGCAGGCAGAAAGCACGCGTTTGTCGCTGAGAGGGACGAAGGGTCCTTAAAACCCGTGGGGTGCGTTCTCCCCAGTGAGGAGGCTCTCCCAGGTGGGAAGCCAGTTTTTTGATGCGGAGGGAGCAGGATATATTTACTCACTTCAGCAGCTGGTGCTGAGGACGTGGGCAGATGCAAGGGGGGGCTGGGGCTAGGCTTTTGGCACCCAGGACAGGATGCCTGTTTAAAGGAGCTTTGTAAATAAGCCCTCAGAGTTTTAGCAGCTTATACTCTTTTTTTTTTTTAGCCAGTCTTCTATTCTTCCAGAATGAACTTTTAAGTTACTCCCCTCTAGGAGGAAAGCTAAGGGCACCCTTCTTTCACGGGGATGCAGGTCCTGGTGAATTTGAGACTCCTGAAGCTGGGGGCTGGCAGGGAGGACACTGTCCAGTCGAGTTTCCTATGCGCCATCTTGGGGGTACACTGGTGGATGGCTGGTCACTGCAGGGACTCTGATACCGTTCTCCTCCTGAATCTTGGGTGGTAGGACTGCTCTGAGACTTCCTATCTTGGAGATCTCAGGAACTGTCCAGAGCTGCCTTCTCCTGTGCGGTCCCCAGGGCCAACCTCAGCAGACTTGGTTCCCACTGGCCACCTTGTCTAAGCTCATGCCTCAGACAGGAGCCCTGAAGTTAAGGGGTGCTCGAGGACATTGGGACCCTCATGGATTCACAGCAGAGCTTATATCCTGGGGCGAGAAGAGTTCTAACAGGAAGGTGGGACAGTGTCAGTGTTCTGTTACTGGTGCACACAGCTGCTTTTCTCTTGTGTATCGAGGTAAGCGTGTCTTTTGCGGTGAGTTGTGAGTACCTTTTTTGCCTTTTTTGTGAGAGGCAAACAGTGGTTTAGGGAGTTTCCAGTGTTTAAGTTACAAAGTTTTGTGACTGTATTGACTCAGATGACTCAGAATTCACTTGGCACCCGCTTGTGACATCAGCCATGCTATTTTCACCAGCATCCATCTGGCACCTCGGGCTCCAAAGCTCCTTATGCCCTTGCCATCTCCAAGTGCTCCGTGGGACTCAAGACTGTTCATCTGGAGATCCCCAGCACTTAGTGTAGACCTGAGGTGCGGCATGTGCCTTGGGCTCTTCCTCAGGAATGAATGGCCATGTGGACCGTGTTATATTTCCTGCACTTGATGTTACTCTTTGGAAATACCAAATCTCCTGATTTATAAGATGAAGGCAGCAGCAATGCGAATTTGATTCTGTTACCTAGGTAATGCACTTCCACACTGTGTGGCTTCTGTACATTACTGTATTTTGGCTTCCTTATGTTTCTCTGAATTTTGATTCTCTATAAAAAGAAAGCCACCTCCCGTGAGGGCCCCTCCCTGCGCCCTTATGCCTTGGCATTTCCATGGATCTTCCCTCTGTTGTTTTCATATCAAACTCTGTGTGTTCTCTCTGGTGGGCGCCATTGATCCCTTTGGCTTTACTACCAGGAGAGAATATTCTGAGGCCTTCCAAGTCCACACCTCTTTCTGGGCTTTGGCCCTTGGACTACCTGACCCCTGAGCATCTCCCGCTGGGTGGCCCCCAAGGATCTTCAGCTCAGCGAGGCTGAAACCAGGCTGGTTATTCCGCCCCCATTCCTTCCTGCGTCCCCATCTACCCATTTAGTGAACACATAAACCCAGGCATCTTCCTTCTGCTTCTCGATTCTGTGTCACATCTACTAGGTGACAAGCTCTCTGCCATTGCTTACTTTTTGGTATCACTCTTCTTGCTCATCTGGGTGTCTCACCTTAGACTTGCAGGGTGGCTGCGACTCTCTTGCCCTCCATCTCTCCCTGCCTGACTTTCTGCTAGTTCTAGGTCGTGCTTGGCTCCTTCTACTGTTAACCTTCACCCAGGCCCCTTCCTATTCCTGGAATGCCCCCTCCTCCCCACTGTCCACCCTGCCTTGTCATCTTTGGCTCTAACAGTAGATAAACACCCCTCAAATTTAAAGACGCTGCCCAAGTGTCTTCTTTTCTATGAATTTCTTTAAGGCCCAAGGGCAGAATCCCTTGCTGAGTGTCCCCACTCAGCTCTGCATGTCCCCACTCAACCTTGTATGGACTTTTCTGGCGTCATGTGTGACACTTTGCTGTGCTCCCCTCTCTGCCTCAGCCCACCCCCACCGCCTCTCCTGGACGAGCAGCAGACCTCAAGGGCAGCCCCTCGTCTTTGCCTGCCCTGCCTGGAAAATGGCTTTTGCTCAGAAAGTGCTGGTTGGAGGGGTGGATGGAGAGGTGCGCTCAGGTCGACTGTGGCGGGAATGAGGGCTGTGTTGCTTCTGTGGCTTACTTCAGGTGGTCTCCCTTAATCACAGGTGCACATTTCCCACATAGAGGCGGCAGTGGAGGAATGGTGGTGGGTCACTTTTGGGTGGGGGTTTCATCTTACTTCCCTCGGAGTCAGCCCAGTGGGTGAGGGGACTGCTTCTGTGGTATGGCATTAGGGGCATGGAGGAGGCAGGCCCGTGTCCTCGCTTGTCACTGCTGCCTGAAATTTCCCCAGGGACAGCTCATACTTTTGTGATCAATGTGGCCTCCTCCAGGCAGACACGACCCTACAGCCAACTACACTGGAGTGTGACTTGGATTATGGATTTGGTCGCTTTCTAGGCAAGATCAAGGTGTTGGGAAACAGAAAGGAAAAAAGAAGAAATTGGAGTTGCAGGAGTCTGTAGACCATTACAATGTTTTCTGGAGGCCTTCTTTTGAATTCAGTGTCTGTGTAGTGGCTGGGAATACCAATATGAGCCAGCTGCTAGCATCGCGCCCCACTGGTTGTGTCAATCTCCTAGGGCTTTCATAGCTTCTCAAGGACTTCTAGAGGTCATTGTCCCTGTCCCCATCACGCTGGACATTTTATTTGGCAGCAAGTTTTTCCGTGCCTTTGGGGCCTAGATCAACTCTGATTGATTTCATGCCATAGCTGTTGGGACCAGAAACCATCTGGTTGTCTCTAGCTGAGGTGATATTCTGTCAAATACAGGAATTAAAATGAAAACCTATGTTTTGACAGAGGCTGGTCTATCCATGTCTCTTGGAGGAGATTGTGTAGGGTGAGATATATGTCTGCTTGTAGGTTGGAATGCCGTGTACTCTACTTACTTTTAGTATCATTTCTTACCTTCACTCCACAAGTTAGCAAGGGTTTTCTATGCCTCTTGGGGCTTTCAAGTTAGGGTAAATTTGTGGTCAATGCTAGAAAAAAAGACTCTTGCTTGCAAATGAGCAAGTTGTGGATTGTGATACCTAAGATGTTACAGCATTGGCTTCCAAGATACCACTGGTTATTTTGCCCTCACTTGGCCACCAAAGTTCGTGCCATTTGATTCTTGGTCTAATAAATGACTTAAGATCAAACCTAGTGAGGTATAGTTGCATAGCAGCTGGGAGAGTGACAGGCGTTTCGATTATTATTTTGATTGGTCTCTGACCAAAGCAGGTGGAGGGTGTTGCTTCTTCAGTTAGTGAGAGCCTGGATCTGCTCTTTGGCTAATGTGACTTCAGTGTCATTAAGGACTGCTACATACTGCCTTCCAGGTTGTTTTGCTTCTTTCCTCCCCCCCCCCCCGAGCTTTCACACCAATCATTATTACTCTCTGCAAATGGCTGAACTCATGTATGTTTTTGTTACTTTTCATCCAGATTTCAGCAACGTCCCTGACATCACAACAGGTCTGAAAAGGAGTCAGACGGATGGGACGCTGGATCAGGTTTCCCACAGGGAGAAGATGGAGCAGACATTCAGGGTAAGAAGCCCAAATTGCAAACCAAGACCCAGGCAAGCAAGCGTTAATTCCCCTCTTTACCTGAGAAGAAATAGAAGATAGATTTGTCCTATCTCTAGCCCAGCAGTTGATAGGAACTTTTTTTCCTTAAATAGTTTCCTTTTTAGTTAATGGTTTTGGAGGGAAACGCTAATGGGAACCATTTGCTGTAGCTGGGACTCCCCCAGAACGTCTGGCATGCCATTAGGCGGCAGGCAGACTGCCGTTCCTACACTGGCACGGCTTTGCCTAGCTGTTTAGACAAATGCAACCTAAGCTTGGAATCAATTACTATTCTATTCTTTTTGACTGAAGACAAATTATATTCAGAATATTGTCATTTTGTGTGGTAAAATATCTATAACATAAAATTCACTGTTTTTAGCATTTTCAAGTGTTTTCCTCGGTGGCATTAAGCATATTCTCATTGTCTCGCAGCCATCACCACCATCCGTCTTTAGATCTTTTTCATCTTCTCCAACAAAAATTCTAGTACTCCTTGAACAATAACTCTCCATTTTTCCCTCTCCCAAACCCCTGGTAAACTCTATTCTACTTTCTGTCTTACTAGCCAATCCCAGATACCTCATTCATCATATAATATTTGTCCTTTTGTTTCTGGCCTATTTCACTTAGCATGTGTCCAACTTTCATTCCTTTTTATGGCTGAATGATATTCCATTGTGTGGATATACCACATTTTGTTTATCCGTCTATTGATGGGCACTTAGATCGTAGCCACCTTTGGGCTGTTGTGAGTCATGCTGCCGCGAACATTGGCATATAAGTATCTGCTTGAATCCTTGTTTTCATTTCTTTGGGGTTTAGACCTAAGAGCAGAATTGCTAGGCCAAGTGGTAACTTTCCTGTTTAGCTTTTTGAGAAATAGCCGGACCATTTTCCACTGTGCTGTGCCATTGTACATTCCTAGCAGCAAAGTATGAGGGTTCCAATTTCTCCCCATTCCCAGCAACACTTGTTATATTCCATTTCCTTCAGTCGTCTTTAACTGTGTATTCTGAGGTGTCCTTTCAGAAATGGACTGATTGACAGGATCTAGTTTAATACCCGGTCTAGTTTTGACTGATTTTGAGGTTATAACTGTATTATATTTCTTGCTTTTGTCTTAACTACAAAATAAGGATAGAGGAAATATAAGCAATTGCAGGTATTTAAATAGAAGTTAGAAAATGATCCCACTTTGTAATTTTTTATTTAAATACCTGCTATTGCTTATGTTGCTAATTCAAAGTCTCAGTTCTGAGTTTAGAGCCGGGGTGTCCAACCTGTGGCCCATGGGCCACATGCAGATTATTGGAAGCCTGTTTTCCTTATCTATGGTGTTGATATTGTGAAAATTATGCATGGACCTTTTTTTTTTTGGCTCATTGGCTTTTATTAATGTTTGTGTATTTAATGTGTGGCCCAAGACAACTCTTACTCTTCCAATGTATGGTAGGAAAAAAAAAAAAAGATTGAATACCTCTGTCCCAGGAGCAATTCATGTGGTGAGTAGCCACATGGTTCACCTGCTGGGGAATTGTGACGTGCCCTGTGAGGGGATCAGGGCAGAGCCAGCTGGCTTTGGAGCAGATTCCAGTGGGTTCCAGTGGCCACAGGTGCCTCCCCCTTTCCTGCCTCCCTGGCTGAACTCCTCTCCCACACCTGTCCACCTCCTCGAGAATCTTGTCTCTCAAACAAAGCATACAAAGCAAATGCTCAGCTGGCCTGGTTATCTCCCCAGGAAGCGATGTTTTTCACCAAATTGAAATCCACCAGCATTTCAGCCTTACTGCTCTGTTCTATTGCTGATGTGTTATTTACTTTGGGGAACCTAAAATTGTAGCTAATATTCATCAGTTTTTTAATGAAACAATGGATCATCCTAGAGCATCAAATAGATGTGTTTTGATTTCGTTGTTTTAAATTTTTGGAAAAAGCACCTCCTCTGGAAATACTCATGGAGTGAGGCTGTCTAGACTGAGTGTAAAAGGGGAGTCACTTAATACCATTGGAGGTAAAAGTTTTCCCTTCTGCCATAATCTGCCTGGGTTATGCATTAAAGCAGCTAAAAAGGAAATTCAATGTTTTTGCAAAATTTAAGATTTGGTAAAGTTAGATGTGCAAAAAGTTAGCGTGTTATGGCCATTTCCAACTCTTACTTGATGGTGGCTTTCATCACGAAACAGAACATTTACAAAGTGAATGTTGCTAAGGCAGTGGTCACCTTACCTTTTTTTTTTTCCAGATGTGAAACTCTGTACATGTAATAATGGATTTCAGTATATTGTTTAAAAATCCTAGAGAACTGCCTAGTAGTTATGCTGTTCATGTGTTCTTTGTTTCTTGGGATAGAAGAATTGATGACTATCAAAACTAATAGTTAGGATGGAGTGCAGTGAAAAGAAAAAGTTTTGAATTTAAGGATTTCAAACTTTTTTTTCCTGTTCTGTGTTATTATTTTTTAATTTCTTAGAGATACCTAGTTATGTCTGTAAGTGATCTTTATGTCTGAAAGCAATCCGCTTCTGTTTTTAAAATGGCGATTTGGGAGTTGTCTGATATGTGCCAAGCACGTGCTGGGAGTGGAGTTTTAGGGGCTTCTCCCCGCCCCCGCCCACTGTTGTCCCCATGGTGTCCACAGAAGGTCCTGCTCCTTAAGGAGAGGACCTGTCTCTCTTTTCCTGGCTCTCCCACTCTGGCCCAACTGGTCGTCTTGGGGGTCATTAACTTCTTTTCAGATTAGACCCTGGTTGAACTTGGGCTGTTTGGGATATTTTACTAACAAGTATTCTAGACTTTAAAATAAGGAATAATTTCCCTTGAAAATCAAATGAAGCCTGGCTTGATGAAGCACAGCTGTAACCGGGGCTTTTGACAGCCCTGCAATTTCTGCAAATGGTTCATAATTGATTGCTTTTTACTCTGAGAGGGTGCCTATTACTGTCATAGCTCTTTGTGTGACCCTGTCAGCCTCTCCTGTGTGGGGGATTTCTCCCCCCCCAACAGTATTGTTAGCAATTTGCACATGCTATTGTAATAGCTGGAGTTTGAAAGGACATACAGTTTCCCTTTGGGTGAGGGGTTGGAGTTTTCAGTGTGTTCCTGGAACTTGAGGTGTGTTAAGCAGTTTTCTGCACCTTGAGCTGGCTCTGAACAGGTGGCCCCGTGTGGCTCTGTGACTCCACGTCTGCCTAACCTGGCCCCTTTCCAGAAGGGGCAGGCTCACAGGATGGGTGGGAACTAGAGAAAGGGGGCTAGCCTCCCCCAATCCCCGCTGCTGCTTTGAAGGAAGAGCTTGGTGGCGCTAATGCGTCCTTGTGAATGTGACTTGGAAAAACAGTTTGGGATTTTTTTCTCATCGCTTGGGGATGAGAGGGAGAGAGAACACACATCTCACTCATTTCCCAGCTGCCTACTGTAGATGTAATCCTCTCTCCCAGGGGGAGCTGGTTTCTTTGAACTTTTCCTTTTCATGTGCAGCATGTAAGTAAACGAGGGCTTTGATTTTCATGGCTGTAGATTCTGATCCAAATGTAGGCATGATCTTGCATGATTTTCTTTTCTTGATTGAAAGTTGATTTTACTTTAAAAAAGTCTACTGAGCATTATGCAGATGAGAAGATAACGCAGGTATATGCAGAAGGGCTGCTGACAGGCATCCTTCCGCTCTCTTTACTGCTGAGAATAGAACTTCTTTTGGATACGAGATGTCCTGTGACTTTGTCAACTTCTCTCTCGTTCCAAGGTCTTGAAATTGATCTCTGAAGTAGTTTTGTCTGTCTGAAATACAAAGATATCAGAAAGGCCCAGGGAAATATTTACTCTGTAAAATGCATTTGAAAAGAGAGAGAGGAATAATGTGAAGATAGCAATTAATTTTATGCCTGTAAAATTTCCCTGGATCACAACACATACTGGTATTGGGGCTTAAAGCTGTAAAAGAAAAATCTGCAAAAATGAAACCTGTTTTCTACGAGGTAAGCCAAATTTTTAATTTATTTCCCATCAAATCATTTTTTAGCTCTTAAGAGTTTTATGTAATCACCTAGTGTAGCTGTGGCAATAATTATTTTTGTAGTTTGTAGGCGTTGTGTTGATAGAACAGAGCATTGAGAATCTGGAGATATACAGTGTGGCAACCGTGTGTTGGGTTCTTTGCAATTTAACCATGTTTAAGATATATTCGGTCCTGTTTATTTTTTCAAGACAGAACAAAGGAACGTGCACTAATGGCTAGGTTTTCAGTATACAGCAGGGATAAAACTTGTATTTAATATTTAATTCCTGCTCACTCACATAGTATAACCTTTGGAGTTTTTTACATGAATTGCTTTTAAGAGCTTGCATATCTAAGAAGCTCAAGGAAAAGAAAAAGATGTTTTTGTTAGGAAGTAGAATTAAAATATAATTTGTAGACTGTAATCTTTCTACATGGCCATTATTCAGTAGATTAATACAATCATGACAATATTGTTAAGACTACCATACCTGTTTCTCAATGCAAGCTATGCGACCCGATTCCTATTTGAATGAAGAGAGAGAGCATCCTCAAAGCAAACACTTTGTCCCTAAAAAATGTTTGGGGGTTGTGGTGTTTTCTAGCAGTAAGACAATAATTTTTCACCAAGTTTTAACTCCAGGTAGCCTTTTCTTGCAAGCAGTGGTATATTGGAAAGAACTCTTGACCAGAGGGCTGGAAACTTAAATGTGGGTCCTGGTCCAGCAGGCTTTACCACTGCGTGACCTGGGTAGGGCACGTTACCCAACCTTTCTAAGCCTCTGTAAATAAAAACAACTCCACCACTAGCCCTCTGTGGGCCAAAGGATCCCTGAGAGGCTGTTAGGGTCCGGGCTGCCCCTGGTCTTTCTCCAAATGCACATGGTCTTGAGTTCTTTCTCACTCCCCTCACCTCATGGCCTCTGACCTGGGGGATTCACTGTCACATAGGAAATCGTATAAATACATAGGCATCCTAAAAAATGTATTGTTGATGTTAAGACATGTGCATGACTCAATTGTCTCAGCTGCCTACCCAGTGTTGAAGTTAGTATGAGTGGTCAGCTTGATCTGGACAGGCTCATGAGATGAAAAAGAATTAGAAACCGAGGCCTTTAGGAATTGGGCCCTCTTGGCCCTTTGTTGTCTCTGTGGAGACAAAGCCTGCCACCTTCTAGCTTGTTTTTCTTAAGTACACTGCTGTACATGGACAAGCCTTTCCAAAGGGCTACTTAAACTGACTCAGTAAAAACCCGTTTGGGGATCCACCTTTATCTCTAGCAGGAGCAGGCTGTGAATGCTGAGATGCTCAGCCGCGCTGGAGGGACTTTGCCCATCGAGGGGTCTTGCAGACGAGGGGTCTCGCAGACTTTGTCTCTTCTGGAAGGAGGCAGCAGGCATCCAGGGCCCATAGAGGTGGCAAGGGCGCAATTGCTAAGGGTTGGAGTTGGGCTGAGGTTTTTCACCTGGCTGTCCTGTGTACCCTTCTGCCTTTCTGTCACCTGTTTCCTTTTGGCAAAGACTTGGTGGCAAGTTTGTGGACTTGTTTGAAGCAACTGTGCTTAGTGGTCACTGGAGTCTAAAAGGCCATTTGATCTCTTGATCGTTAGTTGGGTTCCTTTTTACTCCCTGGCTCTGGGATGTCAGTGCCTGCTCTCTGTGTCTGCTGGATCTTTGGGCTGGTGTGTCGGGCAGATGCCACCTTCTTTGCTGGGTGTGGCACAGGGAAGAGTGACTGTCTGTAGCATAAGGCAAATGGAGCCCCATTCTTTCTTCTGTAAGGGATCACTTATAGCAGGGCTAGAGATGTCACTCGTGTGTCAGAAGGGAAAATAGGAAAACAGTTGGGACTGGCACTGAGAACTCGGGAGGGGACACATAGAGCAGGGGGCCGTTAGAAAGCAGTGGTGGGGGGGTGGTGAGAGCGTGTCCTGCAAGAGGGGGACGGATGGGGGTTTGACAGAGGCAGTGGGACAGGCCCTGACTGCTGGTGACCTTTCTGTCCACCACTTCTGGTTAGTGTGGCTGGTTCCTTCAGGCCAAGAGTGTCCCTGGGCAGAGGCAGACAGGTGGTGGGAAGTGGGGTCAGGCCTGGGCAGAGCTGGGGGCCGACTGTGCCAGGGACATGGAAATTGCTGACAGCAGGATGTTGCCTGATGACACCCAGCTGTCTGTGCCTTTGCCAGGGATGCCTGTGGAAGGAGACTTTGGCTGGGGCGGGGTGACCACAGGGACTGTGTTCTCATGCAGAGGCAGCACAGGCTTGGCTTTCTATAGTAAACACCAACTGCAGCACGTGCCAGGGTGGCGTGGTGTGAAAGGCTCGCGTCTGGCAGGACTGGCCTGGAGGCCACTCTGCAGTAGCTCTGGGAGGCCGGAGCCACATGCCTCCTTTGGCTCTTTTGTCTCATAGTCTGGAGAGTGGGGGCAATGTCACCTGACACACAGTGAAGTTGGCAGGACGCGGGGGTGTCACTGCCCCTCCTTCCCCTTCCCTGTCTGTCCTCACACCGTCATGGCTCTGGGTCTCCCAGACGCCCCTTCCCACCCCTGTGTTTACCTCCCTGCACTTTGCTCCTGCCTTCCTCGGCCCCTGCTTTTTCCTTCTTCTCTAGACTTTCCCTTTTCATCCTGTTTTTCTGGGAAAAAAGAGCAAGTTATTAAGGGTCATCTTCAGAGTCATATGATGAAGAAGAAGAAATGGGAGAGGTGAGGCGGCCCCAGGGGACCTAGGGGAGTGGGGCTTGTCAGACCCATACTGAAGGGCTAATTACACCCTTCCTCACACTGTGTCCCCCTACACTGCAGGGACAGTGACTCAGGGAAGTGACTTCGAGGCTCCCTGGAGCTGTGGCCATGCAAAGCTTTGACCCTGACTGAGCAGAGATGCTTGTCTTCACGCAATGAAGCACCTGCCCTGTCTCTTCTGATGCAGGCTTCTCATTCACCTTTTTCTCCTTTGAGCCAGCAAACTCCATGGTTTTGTTCCCAAAGTGTCCAAGATGAGACTTTGAGAGGGATGTGTCTGTCCTTTCCAAGACAAACAAAAGGTTAAGGTCAGAGGGTAGCCAGCCAGCCCTGCACAGCCTGGGCTGTGGACAGGACTCTGCCACAGCTGCTCCTGAGTCTGCCCTTCATCTCAGCTCACAGGGGGAACAGCCCAGACGGGGTCGAGCCGTGAGTTCCCCGTGCTCTTCCCCTTCCTTTCCACCCCCATTTCCTGCCTCTCAGCCCTCTGTTTCTGTCTTTATTTCCTTTCTAGGCCTCTAGGGTTGGAGTTGGACAATTATGGAGACCTCAACATAGTTTTTCTTTTTGGGGGAGAAGAAAGCAGGCAGTTTGAATTTGTCAGGCCGAGCCCCAGCCTCAGGGAGATGCCTTTTGCAGGTTCTCGCATACTCTTAGGGCAAGCCGTCTGGACACGGTGTGGACTCAGGGTGAGAATGTGGGGCCTCGTCCCAAATCTTATGCTGATAACCCATTTCTCTGACCCTGGGTCAGTCATCTGACTTCATTCTGACCCTCTGTCCTGCTCTGACATCTCCCGCCAAGTCTTTCTGCCTGAATGTCTGATCTCACAGTCTGCTCCATGTCCTGCTTTGTCCCCATGGAATATGGAGAGTCGCTTAAAAGAAAGGCAGATCCCAGGAGGACCTTATTAAAGGCCACTACACGGGTCATTTTTTGTTCTTCACACTCAGTTCACTGACGTTCAGACCTCTCTGATCTGTGGGGATTTTTAAGGTTGGTGGTGTGCGAGTGCAGGGTGGATAGACTCTTGATTCCCTTCTCCTCTCTGCTCTTTTACTCGCCCACCTTATTTAGGGACGTATTTAGAAGCAGGCCATCTGAGAATCGGAAGAAAGTTACGTGACCTCAGAAGACTGTCACACACACAGGTAGAAAAGTGACGTGCCATTCTCGGGCGCCGGTGGTCTTACAACGTTTGTCCGCGGATCTCCTCTTCAGGAATATACGACCTCTAGGCTTGTCCTTCTGACTTTCAGCAAACATCTGGATGGCCTCGCCTCTGTCCTGACTTAATATTATTGACATTACAGAATCAATTATCAAGTACCTATGATATGAGAAGCACAGTTTGTTTAGTCAAGTGGTTTTTGAACTTTCTTTGTATCTTCTAGTGTAATTGTTTGGATGTGATTAGCTGTTAAGGCTTTATTATTATGTTTTAATGTGCTGAGAGACTCTGGGGAGTGTTAAATAAATAACCTCTAGGTGGCAAAACACATGATTAGATTGAGAGCAGAATAGATGACGATGGTGGTGATTCGAAATCCCCAGATTGTTAAACACATTGCAACATTATGTGCTGGTGTTGTGGCATTTTAAAAAGTTTTATTTTCTGTAATTAGTGGGAAAAGTGAGTATTTTGGAATAAGCATTTAAATTTTTGATCCCAAGCCAAAATTTCGTAGATCTCTTTGGTAACATAAACAGCGGTGGGACGGATGGGGGTGAGGTGGGGAGTGGTTTACAAGCCCAGCTTAGGGGAAGTGCAGGCAGCCCGGCTCTGGGTTCCTCATCAGGGTGCTGTGACTAGGACGTTACCCTTGCCATTGTCACATTAGCAGGTTAGCTAGGCTGTCTTTGTTGCTGCTTGCTTTTTTCCTTTCCTTTTGAAGAAATTATAGCCACAATTACAACCTCATATTAGCTTGCTATTCGGGTGCCTTGAGTCTTATCTTTAATATTTACCAAGAATGGTGGAGGGGTGCAGTGTCCCAGCTGTGTGCTCATTTGCTGGTTACAATCTCCCTCACAGAGGCCTTCTCAGAAGTCGCCATGGGTCAGAGTTCCGAATCCCTTCTTCCACTATGCCTGTGTGCTTCGGGAGTGCAGTCAAACGCACACTCGGCGCAGAAGCCGTGCGGCTGTGTGCGTCTCAGGGCGGCCGTGTGTGTCTCAGGGCGGCTGTGTGCGTCTCAGGGCGGCCGTGTGCGTCTCAGGGCATCTGTGGGAGTCTCAGGGCGGCCGTGTGAGTCTCAGGGCGGCTGTGTGTGTCTCAGGGCAGCCGTGTGACGTTCAATGCGTCTGTGTGAGTCTCAGGGCATCTGTGTGTCTCAGGGCAGCTGTGTGAGTCTCAGTGCGTCTGTGTGAAGCTCAGTGTGTCTGTGTGAGTCTCAGGGCTTTTTTTATGCCTTTCATTACTCATCGGAGATTCTCACCTTTTACTGATGCTGCAGCCCCACAGTTTGGCTGCTGTCTCTTTTTGGAAAAAAAAAAAAGTTCTGAGAAGTTGTGAGTCATTTCACAATTTCCTCTGTCCTCTGAGCTCACGGTAGATAGATGTATGTGTCACTCTGTGTTGAGAGGTGAGGGGAGGAAGTCGTGGAGAAACGACCTGGGCGCGCTTCCCTCAGGGACGTGCCAGGCGCCTTCACTGACTCACACGCCCACTGGCGTTGCTGGGAGTGACACTGGATTACTGGTTTTGTGTATCAGTCTCCTGCACATCAGTCTTTTTGAGAATGGCGCGAAGACCAGGGCAACAGAAACATGGCGATGTCCCTAATGTGGGAGGGAGGAGAAGACCGGGGTGGGTTTTCAAGGCACCACTTCTCCTGCCCCCCCATCCTCCTGTTTGTCCTCGGAGGGGCTGTTCCACGTCCAGCGTCCCTCCTCCGCCCTCCACCTGCCTTTGCGCCCTCTAATTCTCTGCCGCCACCCAAGGTCTCTGGTGTTTGCAGAGGAGGAAGCTCTGAGATGTGCAATGCTTAGAAGGTTCTGGCCGGGCGTTTGCACAGGGAGGAATTTCACCTCCAGCCGCGAGTTGAGAAGCCCTGTGGCTTCTACCTCTCACGCAGAGCCGCTGGGATTGTTCAGAATCCATCCCCTTCAGGGTTCGTTCAGTCACAGATAAAGGACAAGCGGAGGGGAGACTCGCTGGGCCACACGGCCCGGTGATTCCAGGGTCAGGCTGGGACCGGGCGGGCTCGTCTGAGTGTGATGCTTTTACAGATGAGTGACCTCATGGGAGGACTGATGGTCAAACCAGTCATCCAAGGAACCTTTAAAGGTAATTTCTAACTTCTGAGGCTTTAAAGGAAGTTTTAGTTTATGTTTTGCCGTCATCTTTGCCTCTCCTGCCATGCTTTTGTGTCTGTTTGCGTGGGCATCTGGCTCCCCAGCTCTTCTCCTCACTAGGGTTACCTGGCATTGGCGACTTTGTATTTATTGGTTTGTATTTTCCAGAAGCTTGATCAAAGTTATCAAGCCATCTATTTAAAAAACGATAGTTATCTTAGTTTACATTTTATTATTCCCTTTCTATTATGGAGTGAATGCATCGTTCTTGTTCATGTCAGAATGTCTTAGGCCTTTTTTGCCACAAATATTTGTGTTTTATTTTTATTTTTTTAGATAAGGTCTTGTTGTGTTGCCTGGGCTGGAGTGTAGTCGTGTTATCATAGCTCACTGTGGCCTCTAATTCCTAGGCTCAAGCAGTCCTGCTGCCTCAACCTCCAAGTAGGACTACAGGCATGTCCCACCATGCATGGCTAAGTTTTAAATTGCAAAAAAGTGTTTTTTTTTGGGGGGGAAGGGGGTTTGTTTTGTTTTTGTAGAGAACAGGGGCTTATGTTTGCTCAGGCTGGTCTTGAACTCCTGGCCTCAAGCAATCTTCCCCTCTTGGCCTCCCAAAAGTGCTAGGATTATAGGGGTAAGCTGCCATGCCCAACCCTCTAATCATTTTTTTTAAAGTAACAAAAAAGATTCCATTAAAAAAATTTTAAAAATCTAACCACCATAAAAAATGAGAAAACTGAAATAAGCCTAAGTATTAAAATTAAAATAATTTGAAATGCAGTGTTAAAAAGTGCATTTATTACATAGTTCTGTTTTATAAAAATCTATGTATACGTATCTATATATAGTGAATATACATAAAAATCACTTTAAAAATGCAGACCTACTTCCCTTACCAGCAAGTCATTTTCTCTTTCCCATCAGCGGTAACTGCTGCATGGGTCTCATTTTTGTACCATAATTTATTTAGGTTACTGTTTCTTCCCCAGTTTACCTTCTCGTTCTGCCCAGGAAATAGAACCTTTGGAAATGTAACTGTCTTGTCTGGGAAGCAAAGAGTATAGGATGTTTTAAAGTTGTGTTTCCTCGTCTTTTTTTTTGAGTCAGAGTTCTGGGTAGAGTGCTGTGTCATAGCTCACAGCACCCGCAAACTCCTGGGTTTGAGCAATCCCCTTGCCTCAGCCTCCTGTGTAGTTGGAACCGTGTGCTACTACACCCAGCTAGTTTTTCTATTTTTAGTAGAGATGGGGTCTCGCTCTTGCTCAGGCTTGTCTCAAACTTCTGAGCTCAAGCAATCCACCCACCTTTGTCTCCCAGAATGCTGCAATTATAGGCGTGAGTCCATGCGCCGGCCCTCAGCCTGCTTTTGAACTCCCACTCTGTCCTGCCATAGTGCTGATTTGCTGCTCTCCTCCTCGACCTCTCCACCCCTCCGTCCTCTGCTGAGACCTGGAGTTTCCCTCTCTACTCGGCACGCAGGGGCCCTGCTACCTGCCCCATACATGTAATAGAATTTAGGCCTGGAATTCTGCACTGGCCGTATCAGGACTGCTCAGGGTGGCTGAGGCTGGCCGAACAGAACTGGGCCACCCCCAGCCCCGCCCTGTTCTGTGAAGGCCGAGACATGGAGCCTGCACCTCAAGTTGAGATCAAGCCTGTCTGTACCCACGAGCCTTTTTGGGGACATCATTTAAGCCTCTACTCCTTCTAGATCAGTGGTTCTCAACCTTCCTAATGTACTTAGTCCCCAAAGGGGTCACGACCCACAGGTTGAGAACTGCTGTTCTAGATACACCTGGTGATGATAGGTCTTTCTGTAGATGGTGACATTTATAAGGTTCAGAGTAAGTTGAGAAAAGGTCCTTTGTATGATTTGTAGATAGTTTTTTATTTTCCGACTTAACTAAATTGCCAGAATCTGACACTGTAGATTCTGACACCAGCCGACACCATAGTTGCACCCCGGGACTGCTCAGTGAGGCAGCCTCTTCATGGGAACCACACCCTTCCAGGGCCGGACTATCCTTGAGGTTAATTGGCCTTTAGCCCCAGGCCTAAAACATACTTTTGACTTTTTCCAAGATTTTCCCTAGTTCTTCTGCCTGTGGACTGGCATGGTGGCACCCTGTGAACATCACCCAGACTTGGGTTTGGTCCAGGTTACTGGGTCAGCATGGAACTGGCCAGCGTGGTTGAGGTGGGGGGAGGCGGGCGGCACCGGATCTGTGATGGGAAGGGCTCGCAGCCGCCTAGGTTGGTTGGATCTGTTACTGATTGATTGAATCTGTTACTGATTCCCTCCCGAAGTGAACATCCTCATCTCCTAAACCAGGCATTCAAAGCAGTACACACTGCACATGCTGCCCTTATCTTTAAGTACTTCTGTTTGAAATATTACCCAAATTAGGCAGCCCTTTTAAACCCTTTGTCTTAGGCTGAAAGTGTTTTCGAAGCCAATGTAGTCTCCACAGATGCTGTGACAGCAGAGTATGGGGAGCCTGGGATCCCGCTCGGCCTCTGACCAGCACTCCGAGGTAGCTGTGGACCTCACATGTAGTGTCGGACTAGTTCTGATACTGCCGGGTACCTATCCCATGGTAACTGTTTCTTTAGGTTTCAAAGCCCCCACAGGGAAACAGAAAAGCCTCAGGTAGTATTGTCTATAAATAAGAGCAAAGTAAATGTCAAAGTTGTTGTGATCTGCGGAACAGATGTCCCAGAGGAGGCTGGACCCATGAAAAGCATCACACACGTCTGAGTTAGAGGGTCACCCCAGAGACTCAGAGCTCACTTTGAGGACTCTGCCCCTGCACTCCTCCCAAGAGGGCCGGGTGAGGTGGGCGTTCCAAGCAATTTTATTGCCACCCCAAAAAGTAGCTTTTATGGACACCCTGAAAATAGACATATTTCAGCCCCCTGAAGAAGGAAGCGAAGACGTACTTATCCAAACATTAAAACAAAAACAAAAGTAACCCTGCTTAGACATCTGAATGCAGAGTGCCTCATCTTTAATTAAGACAAAATCAATTTTCAAGCAGAGATAATTTTAGTGTAACCTTAAAATACAACCTTAAACACCTGAAAAAGAATTTTTTGTCACCATCATTGCTTTTCCAGACAGCATAGTTTTAGCAAGAAAATGTTTTCATTTAATCTTTTCATGATTTTATGAAACAATGCTTGTTTTGTGCACTCTTAAAGAAGGCGAGGCCCAGGGTTAGCCCCAGTTCTTAGTGTGATTGCTGTGAACCAGAAATCACCAGTCGGAGGCCGGCGTTCCCAGTGCCAGGGTTCCTTATTCCACACATTAGGCCGCTGAGTCCTCCCACAGGCCGGCCCTAACTTGTGATCATCTGTTTTTTGCTTTTAAAGCAGCACTGGTTTCGGTGATCAGCCTGGTAGACTTCCCAGTTGTCTGCATATGTGTGGGAGCTTCCCTTCACCTCTCCAGAGGCAGGAGACCCATCACCTGTTGGGCAGAGACAGTGGGCGGAGCCCGTGCTCTGCTGAATGCCTGGGAGTGGCCAGCGCGGTGTGGAAAGCTAGAAGGGAGGCTGTCCTGTACTGGGAAAGTGGTGTCCGACGCCTCACCCCTCAGCTGAGACGCCTCGGTTGGGCCACTGTACAGATGAAATGAGACAGATCTCGAGTGTGTCTGGTGTACAGTAGGTGCTCAGCAAATGCAGGTTCCCTCTTCTCCTTGACCCACATGGCAATCTGAGGGGGCACGTGATGGGACAGGCACTTCTCTGTCCCATCAGTAAGGACAAGGTGGGGGCTGAGCCTGGACTGGAACTGGGTCTTGAGTCTGAAGCCTGTGCTTTTCACCCTGGCACCACATATGCCTGTGAAAACATCCCCTGCCCAGCGTGCCTGGCAGTGCCACCTGGAGCACGGCCCTTAGAGTTTATTATAGTCATCACTAGCAGTGGACCACTCGCAGATACAGGCTACAAAAACACACTTGTAATGACCCGTCTCCTTTAGGGGCCCTGCCTCTTCCTGATCCCAGGTGATCCTCCCAGCCGCTCAACAGTTAAAAGTGCCAGAAGGGTGGCTTTGTAGCACTTCAGCACTTAATTGTCGTACTTTAAAAAGTAGATTCGCTATGAGAAATCTCAGCTAAAGTTCACCGTTCAAAAGTTAATCTTACCAGAAGTGTTCTTGAAATGAATTCTGATTTTCTAAAATGCCAAGATACGTTCTTTTTAAAATCTCGTTATTTTAACACTGCATTGTTAGGTGTGATTTTTGACATCCCAGCAAAGCAAAGCCGTGGTCTTACCAGATGCCATGTAACGCATGATGCATTTTATCGGATCTCATTTTACACAGTCTATGCAAGCTTAATATAGATTCTACAGCCCTGGGAACTGTTGGTTTTCAGAACTGCAGAATTACATTGTTTGAGCTCGTGGTCCAAATTCCAGTATAGAGATTTCAAATCAGTGCATTTTGGAGTCTGAGCTTTTTAGCTGAGTGCAAGGCTAGACCCTGGGATCAACAGAGACGCTCTCCTAGGAGGTCTGCTGAAAGGCTGAGGGAGGCGAGTGGGTCATGGGTTTGATTCCTCTGCCTCCTCCTGTCTCACGAGCTCGTCCATACAGCATTTATGTGGTGGTGCCTCACTGCAAACCCTGGGACAGAGCCTGCTGGAGCCAGTGCCACTTGAGGGGAACCAAGTAGTTGCTAGCTGTACTGTGAGGATGGTAGTTCTCTTACAGGCCACAAATTGGTGTCACTTGGGAAGCTTCTAAAAACACCCATGATGGGGACCCAGGGTCTAGGCATGGGTATTTTCAAAGCTCCTCACTCACGCTAATGTGTGGCGGGGGGAGAGCCCACTGGAGAGAAAGTGGTGGAGGCAGAAGTTGCAGTGGTGGGTTTGTTTCTCAGTGTGGCTGTGGAGAGAAAGCAAAGCCGCCCTTGGCCATGCTGTACTATTTGCCATTAGGTTTTAGGGCATTGGAGTTTCTTCAATAATGGGTCATAACATTTTGTTGTTACAAACCCGAGACAAGACATTTTGAAAAATCAGGTTGATTCTGATTGATACCTAAGATCCACATTTGTGTCCTTATTCTTTGAAATTTTAGCCAGAAAAGAACCTCTTCTGACAGCCATTACCAGAAATATGCTTGTGTTCACAGTCCGCAGTGAAAACAGGTGGATAATGTGTCTATCCGAGGAGAATCGGCAGTGCTTACATATGCTTTGAAGTGTTTTAAGTACGAATAATTTGATATTATATGTGTCTACATGTCTAGTCGGAGGCTTAGTCCCTCTGACGTGGTTCATCCAACTTCTGCACTGAGATTAATGTCAAAACAAAAGAGAGATGATTCTTCTTGAGCAGCTCAGCAGTCTGGGAGTCCTCACTCCAAACGTCTGCCGGGAACTCAGGCTCTGTGTGCCACCAGCCCGTCTCCTTACTGCATCTCTGGCTCATCCTGCGCTGCTCCCCTGGAACACACCTCTTACTCCCCTGACTGGGGAGTCAGGGCGCAGGGCTCACACCCTGCAGCAGAGGCGAGGCTGCTGTAACATTAAGGGGCAGCTTTCTAGACAGCACAAAGACGTCCTCGTCTGGCCCACCCAGTCCCCTCAGTGGCTGGCCTAGTCCAACTTTCCATCTTCCATGCAAAAATAGAGAGTTTTAGGAATGGCGTGGCCCAACAGCAGTTTTAGGTTGGCGCGCAATGGGCCTGGCATGCTATCTTCACGTCAAACCATTTGGTTCCGAGGTCTTATGCCAAGGAGCAGAGTGTGTAAGTGGGGAGCGGGGCAGAGACAGAGATGGACGAGAAAGATCAGTTCCTCCCATTGTGGGGGGCGAGAGGGGACAGAGCCCAGCAAAGGGCACGGCAGGGAGGAGAGGACACAGCCTGTAGGGATGAGTCCTTCCACTCCCTCCTCTCCAGTCCTATCTCCTCCTCTCACCACCGACTGGTCTGTGAGCCTGGCAAGGCAGGAGCCACGTCTCAGCCACTGTCCCCAAGTGCCCAGCTCAGTAGCTGGTACATAGCAAATGTCACTGAACAACAAAACAACTGAGTCCCGACACAAATGGCTGATACCCACCAATATACTGCCTCTGCTGCAGGGCGTGAGCCCTGCGCCCTGACTCCCCAGTTTCAGCTCCAAAGAAGCACCTGTCTGGTGTTAGGACAGTGGCAGTGCCGTGTGTCCATGCTGAAGGCGCGTGTGGGAGCATAGTCCTTAATCAAGGTTAACAACAGTCGGAGTGGTTTGTGGCGAGTGAAGCTGTCGGTCCTGTACATGTTGCCCTCTGACGTCCCTGCTGGGTACAGACAGATGCAATCAGTGTCCTGGGTGGGCAGCTGATGATAATGGGAGTGGCCTGGGCATCATTTCCCACCTCTTGTCCTCTCAGAGTGCCGAGCAGATTGCTGCACTGTGCAGGAGCTTCACCGCCACTGAGCCCAGCGGCATGGAGGGACCACGGGATGGCCAGGACCCGGCCCCGAGGCCTCTGGCCCGCCACCTCTCTGATGCAGACCGCCTCCGCAAAGTCATCCAGGAGCTCGTGGACACGGAGAAGTCCTACGTGAAGGTAACGGGAAGTGCTGGCCAGCCTGTCCTTTTTGCTGACGGCGAGTCGTGTGTCGGCAGAGGTCCCAGGATCACTTCTGCTCGGGACACCTGCCACCCATGAAGTGGAGCCTGCTTCCTGGGAAGGGCAGGGGTGAGAGGGAGGAAGAGCTGTGGAGACTTGGAAAAAACCCAGATTCTTGGCTCATTTTGTTACCAAGGTACCTTTCACTATGGAAACAGATGTTCTAGTTTGCCGTTTGCAATCTGTGGGAAGGGAGTGCAGACTCCCTTGGTTTAGTGAAGGGGGGGCAGAGATCGTTTTAGGTGATGAGGACCTCCTCCCCCAGCGCCTAACGGTGGTCACCGTGCAGGACAGAGGCCCAGGCTGGCTGCTTGTCCTCACTTGGGAACTTTCCCGCCATTATTAGGAGCTAGGTGCTGCGTATCTTGAGTACCCAGAGAGTTCATTTATTTATCTTTGAAGCCCCCAGTTAGAGGTTTAAGAAAAATTTCAAGGAGAATACAGGAACCTGGGAAGGCAGAGTCCTTTTGCTTTAAGTATTTGCCGAAGCTGTGGAACTATTTTAAGCTCAGTTGACTTGTCAGCGACTGAGGCAGCATGGCGCAGCGTGGGCCGAGAACCCAGGCCTGGCTCTGCACAGTCTGGCGGTGTGGCCTGGATGGTCTCCTGCGACTCCTCATGTGGGATCTGAGACAGCCACCCCACTGTTGCCTGAGGGCTTCCAGCTCTGACGAGCTGAGTCCTTAGACTGAGGCTTGGCACACACGTGGCTATTACCTTCTCTCCAAGGTAACAAGACACTTCTGAGCTTCCCCTTTCGTTAACATCACTGTTTCACCAGGGCTTTACCAAGGCCCTTTACCAAGGACTTGCTCCTGGGTATCCCGAGAGTTTCCCAAAGTCCAGCAGGGGAGACAGAAAAGTTAGAGGGGTGACAGTTTAGCTCTCTTTCCCATTGTGCCTTCTCCTGCCTCCTTGTGGAGAGGAAGTGGACATCGGGGATTCTGCCTGGGTTCTGAGGAAACCTGCATATCCACAGTGACCTTTCTCCAGGCAGCTCTGTGAACTGTGGATGTTTTGAGGATTCGGAACCCTTCTGGCGCCTTGAGCACGAACAGTCATGGAGCTCTCACATGCACAGTCAAGGGCAGACTGGAAGCCCCTTTTTGTCACCAGTTGTACTCAGTATATTGCAGTTCAGTGTGACCACCTTGCATGGGGAGGCTTATCTCAGTGAAACGGGGCAGACGACCGAAATGGGTGTCATGAGTAAAGGAGGCAAGAAAGACCAACTCTCCCTTTTCTCTGCAAGAAACCTGCACTTTGTTTCCTTAGGGCCCCACGGGTTGCAGCTCTTTGCCACCCCGGCTCAGCGTGGACCTGTTCTTTCGGTGCAGTAAGTCCTGAGCTGCACTGGCCTGGACAGGAATGACTGAGCCCCGCCACCCTCTCTGTCAGAGTCACTAGCATCTGGCGCCTCTTGTGATTCACCCCCACCCCCCACTATCTCTCAATTTCCTTTTTGTTGCTGACATTTGACCTGGAATTTTACTTGTTGTCATCTTTAACTGGATCCCTGCATGCTTCTCGAAATTTTCAGCATTTGTGTGTTCTCGGAGACTTGATTTAGCAACATGTCACGTCTCCCTTCTCTGCGTGGTTTGCAGTGGAACATGGTGAAGGGGACAAGGCCAGGGAGGCCTTCTCTGTGAAACCCTGGCAGCATCACAGGCTTGACCTCACTCTCAGAGCCCACAGAAGGTTCTGGGGGCGCTTTGGACTTTACAAAGCTCTCTGGGACTTAAATCTCCCTCTTGTAAAGTGGGGCAGTCATTGTAGTTGACTTTGTAGTCAAATATTTTGAGTATTTTAGGACTCAGAATTCTTCAGAATAAATGAAACGAGAAATCTCATATCCTGGTCTTAGCTTCTAATTATTAAATTAACAAAAAACTTTAATGAGTTTTGTAAATATAGTCAACTCTCCCTCTACTGCTGGAGCCTAGTTTACTAGAAATGCAAATGTGGCTCAGATTCCTGCTGCTGTTTGGAAATTTTTCTTCCATTTGAATTTGGGGATTTGAGATCCTGCTAATGTGTCATCCTCGGAGTTGAGCTCTCCAGCTCTTGCCTTGTCCCTCCTAGCTCCACGTTGCAGCTGCTGTGTTCCTGGTGCAGAGAAGAAAGCCAGGCACTCTGGTCACACCTGACCGTGGTGCCTTCCCATGTTTCACCTCCCTCCTCTGCAGTGGCCTAAAGAAAGTGTCTGTTCCTGCCAAGGAGACACTTAACTAACAGAGCGAGTGACCTGTAAGATGTAGACTCCAGCTGTTGCCCTGATTGTGGTATTAACCTCTTTGAAGGAGCTAAGCGATAATAACTTCTGTAGTGTCAAGAATTTGAACAGGACATAAACTTCCTTTTTCCTAATGGGAGTCTTTGGAGCTGCTGCCAGGGTTGTTGGAGTCTCCGGGGTATTTCAGAGATGCAAGTGTTAAAGAGACTTTTCTCTTTTGTCTTGCAGGATCTGAGCTGCCTCTTTGAATTATACTTGGAGCCACTTCAGAGTGAGACCTTTCTTACCCAAGATGAGGTAAATAAATTGCCATCTCTCTGTCCACTGGTCCACAGATTCGCCTCCCTTGGCCTTTCAGCCAACCTCCTAGGAGAGTATCTCTATGGATCCCAGAGGAGCATCCAAGGCTTTCAGGAATCCTGAGAGTCCCAGGCATGGGCTCCTCCTGAGTCATTTATGTGGCCTCTGCAGCAAAAAGTTTACAAAGGCGGGAAGGTCATGTTGTTTAAGCAGAAGAAGTTGTGGCCAAAGATAACTTATCCATACGTATGTTTTAAATGTTAAGTCACATAATTGGTTTTGTGATATCCATTTTTCTACTGATACCCATTTTCCCCACTTTGAATTCTTGAAGAATTGTACTCCTTATAAGAAGACTTTAAAAGTTATTCTAGGAACATAGAATTATAGGGGCTGGAAGAATGAGATGTTCTATGTCTAAGCCATATCCCATAATGAATATGGTGTCTTCTTAAAGGATTTACTTGTCTACTTGCCGGTGGTTACTTTCTTTATGATTTCGCTGTGGGCCCAAGAGTTTGCATGGTACCTGGGTCTTCCCAGCTAATACCTCTTTTCAAATTCTGATCTTCATATAGATGGAGTCACTTTTTGGAAGTTTGCCAGAGATGCTTGAGTTTCAAAAGGTGTTTCTGGAGACTCTGGAGGATGGGATTTCAGCAGCATCTGACTTTAATATACTGGAAACGCCTTCACAGTTCAGAGTGAGTATTTAGGCTTAACGCAAAATAGGAGGACATGGGGCCAAATTCTCCCTTGAAAAAAAGATTTGTTGTCGCTTGATTTTGCCAAGATAACTTCAGAGTTTCCATCGCACTGTTGTCTTCTGGCAGTAGACAAGAAGGGTACATTTTGTTTTTCCTGGGGGAAATACCGTGCTAGTCAGGAGTCTGGGCCACCGCACCAGCCTGGGTGTTGGCTGTGCATGAGCTCTTTGCTTCCCTTTTCTGAAGGGTATCTGGGGCGCTGCTTCCGAGGCGAGAGCATCTACCCTATGTCTGATTCTTCATCTCTTTGGCCACATGAACCTGGGATGAAGAGGGCAGGTCTCAGATTGCCCTAAGGGAGCCCTCTGCTAAATGCAGCCCCTGTGTAAGTGCCAGTGTGGGGCAGGAAGCCTTCCAGGGAAGAACAGGTGGAAGGCAGTAGCAAGGGGACCCAAACCATATAGACAGCATCGTTTGGTCCAAGTAACTGAGAGTCTGCTTAATTAATTAACTTCTCAGATCGTTTATGTCCCACCTTGTCAGATGTACTTTTATAAGCCTTCCTTTCTGGTCCTTTGATTGTTGTACAGTGTCCGTAAATTCTGCAGCCCCAAACTTTCCAGCCAAGCTAAAGACCTGCCAGGGGCCTGGGCTGCTCCTTGTGTCCTGTGCGGCTGGAGTAGCCTGTACATCCCTGAGGCATCTGTTGGGTCTGACAAAGGCCACGGAGCTGTCACATGCCAGGCCACGAGCCCGCACACATTCATCGAACCGTGTCTCATCTGACTTCCCTCTCTCCTCTCCTAGAAATTACTGTTTTCCCTTGGAGGCTCTTTCCTTTATTATGCGGACCACTTTAAACTGTACAGCGGATTCTGTGCTAACCATATTAAAGTACAGAAGGTTCTAGAGCGAGGTAAGTTGCTCATGCCTTTTATAGCTGTGCTTTTTGTGTTTTTAACTGTTACTAAAGGGTAAACCTGTATTTAACAAGGAGGGGTAAGTACAGTTTTGATGTGTTATGCTCCATTCTTGACCTTGAAAGTGGCAGACAGATATTGAAGGGGAAGATTCCCATTTTCTTCAGTTTCTTGGCAGCAGTGAGCACCTGTGCCAGAGGGTGGAGCTGCTGGACAGCCACGATCACTCGCTTGTTAAATTACATCTGGATTCCCCTCTTGCTCGGTTACTTTCTCTAAAAACTTGTAGCTCTGTGCCCTGCTAGGGGTAGAAAGAAGTGCGTGCCACCTTGGTATTTCCCTCTTTCAATTCAGTTCTTCAAACTAAGGAGCTACTTACTGTAAATAACCCACCACCACTACATATTCAAGAAGTATGGTTACTAGAATTAAAGTGTCTTCGGTGGACTTGAGAACTCATTTTCCAGAGGTTGCCCTTCACGTTCCCTTGTCTGCGCTGCCACGGACGGCATGAAGCAGTGTGAACACTCACAGTGTTAATCCACTCCCAGCGACGCAGCTGTGGCCTTTAGTTTTAATTCAGAACTTCACAGTATCCCAGGAGAAAAGCCTCACGTTAAAAAAATGGAGCCTCAGGGTGTTTCAAGTTAGCAAGGCCCAGCCCCAGTCCACCATTTCTGGTTGCTTTCAGCAGAGGTCTGACCCCACTGGCAGTTCCTTCTCACGGTAACTAAATGAAAGGCTGCCTGCGGCTTGCTCAGTTCCTCCTTGGTCAGGACGAAGGGTCTTTCATGTTCCTCCGGGTCTGGTAATCACATTTACAATGGTGCCACATCTCTGTGCTACAGATTTTGCCCTGATAACAGAAACCCCAACGAGGATGTATTTTGTTCATGTCATCTGCATTTCAGACTGCTGTACAGCCAGCCAACTGCTGGAATCAAGAGTGGCAGCTGGTGTCTCCATTGTCACACTGAATGAGCCTGGATTCCTGTGCAGACCTTTGTGGCACTCAGATACTGAACGGGGGGCCGGTTTTCACTGCCAAAGAGGGTCCTGAAGCCACCTGGGAGAAGGGGGTTGTGGCTCCTGGTGCGAAGAGCTCATGTAGCTAAATTGTGTAGGGGAAGGCTACAGTCTGCGGTGAAATAATAAATCATCCTGTTTTAAGGGGAAAAAGACACTGCTTTTCGAAGAACCCTTCAGTGTCTAGAACGAGGACAAGTAAGAACCCGTGCTAGTGGGAACAACGCCGGTTTACTTCCCGTATGACTCTTGTCGGACATGGTGCAGGCTATGCCTAACAGTTTGGTGGCTTTAGGAATTGTTTGAAACTCACTTTTTAGGTGGCATATGGCAGTGTCCCTCATGGGTATGCATGAAATATGTCTGTAAGGCCAGGCCTTCCTCGATTGAGTTGGTGAGGCTCTGGCGTGTGGACTGAATTCCAGCCCGTAAGCTCCCTGGGCTTGAGGTATCTGTCAGTGCTGTGACGCCGATCCCGTGCTGACAGCCGAGCACCTGACCCCCGATGAGCTGGGGGCTTATTAATGATTGGCATTAGGAGGACTGTGAAATGGACGCGGTATGAATGATAAAAGAGAAAAGAAGAATTTAATTTATCCCCGATCTTCTAAGGGTCTTTTCTCCATCCGCTTATAGCTAAAACCGACAAAGCCTTCAAGGCCTTTCTGGACGCCCGGAACCCCACCAAGCAGCACTCCTCCACGCTGGAGTCCTACCTCATCAAGCCAGTGCAGAGAGTGCTCAAGTACCCGCTGCTGCTCAGGGAGCTGGTGTCCCTGACGGACCACGAGAGTGAGGAGCACTATCACCTGACAGGTGAGGCCACGCGCAGGTGCCCTGGGCCCGTGGACTCGCCTCTTTCCACCAGTGGCACCTTCTGCATCATTTCCTGTTCCGCCACTGTTCATCTTAGATCTAATTTTAACATGTGAGCATAGCTGGATACATGGCCATGCCTGTAGAGTCCACAGAACCCTTGGGTAGAAGTTACCTCACTGGAGCAGCCCCCCACCCCTCTGGAGGAGCACCCCATCTCATGGCTGGCACACAGAGCTGCTGGCACTCGGCATCAGGCTGTCTTGCTGTCACCTGCTGCAGCGCTGTGGCAGCGGCTGCCACTGCTGCTGGTCAGATTTGCCAGTGAGGCTCCACCTTGTGGGGATTTCTGAGCAGAGCTTGGCCCTGAAAGCAAACTCCCAACCAGAGTATGCTTTAAAGTTGATGCCGACGTGTTCCTGTCTGTAACCTTTGAAATCGCTGGCCTAAGACACAATTTGTTGAAAACACAAAGCCTTGTGGTTGGACAGTAGCTAGAGTATCTTTAAAGAGATGCTTCCTTGGATTAGAGAGAAACAGTGGCTTATTCTCCATACATCAGAAACTAGGAGGGCAGGTTAAACCTTAAGTAATAAAATTCCTGGGGCGAGAAACAGACTTATAAACAGATTTTAGTACCACTGCATAATAGATACTGAGAAGAGTATAAATTAAAGAAGCTCTTTTTTTTTTTTTTTTTTTTTTTGTTGCAGTTTGTCCAGGGCTGGGTTCAAACCCGCCACCCTCGGTACATGGGGCCTGCGCCCACCCACTGAGCCACAGACGCCGCCCAGCTCCTTTTTTTATTTTTTCTTGCAGTTTTTGGCCAGGGCTGGGTTTGAACCTACCACCTCTGGCCTATGGGGCTGGCACCCTACTCCTTTGAACCACAGGCGCCGCCCTAAAGAAGCTCTTTTTGTACGACAAGCATACCATGGTATCGTAAGCAATAGGGGAGTTTTTATATATGACAGCAAATGCTATATGTTATGTTCAGCATTCATATTGTATAAAAATTTCATTTTTCATTAGCATGATCTTTAAAAGGGCTCTGACCACCAAAATCTTGCACACTTCTCTGTGGACTGAATTAAAATATTAAATCATGTACAAAAAATACTGAGTTTGGGAGGTGACCTGAAATTTTGTTTTTTGACTGTGCCAAAATCATTTTGTCCCTCATATGGCATCATAGAAAGTTACAAACACTGGCTTGGCGCCTGTGGCTCAAGCGGCTAAGGCGCCAGCCATGTACACCTGAGCTGGCGGGTTCAAATCCAGCACAAGCCCGCCAAACAACAATAACGGCTGCAGCTGCAACCAAAAAAAAAAAAAAAATGGCCGGGTGTTGTGGCGAGTGCCTGTAGTCCTAGCTACTTGGGAGGCAGAGGTAGGAGACTCGCTTGAGCCCAGGAGATGGAGGTTGCTGTAAGCTGTGATGCCACAGCACTCTACCCAGGGTCTAAAATAAATAAATAAATAAATATGTTTAAAAAAAAAAAGAAAGTTACAAACACTGTGTACAAATGTTCACAGTTGATCTGTCACTGATTTATAGGGGCATTCGTACCATCGGTTTACACTTGGGCCCCAGTTCCCAGGATAAGAGGTAAAGCAGGAAAGTTGGAGCCTTGGGGCCAGTCTGGGGTTTAAATTCTGGCTCTACCCTTTTTTGTCCTCTTTGGAACTCTGGCAGAATACCCTGCACCTCAGTTTCCTTATCTGTAAAATGGGAATGATTAGTCATTGAGTTACTGTGGGGATTGAATGAGATTATTTGTGTAAATCACCTGTTGTCATACTTGCCAATTAGGAAGTGCTCGGTAAGTGTTAGCTGTTGTTATTAGTGATGCTTTTCACTTCCGCTCTGCTCTATTCGCAAGAGGCCACAAGGTAGAAGGTAATTTCACAGTCGTTTGTTATAATGGCCAGATTACAACAGGCTATAGTGAGAACTGGTCCCAAGTCCTGGCTTGAATCTTGAGTCCTTTCATTACTGCTTTTGGGTGGGATTTAAAGCAAACAGCAGTTGCAAAATGAACTTGATTTCACGTTTTGCAGAAGCACTAAAGGCAATGGAAAAAGTAGCGAGCCACATCAATGAGATGCAGAAGATCTACGAGGACTACGGGGCCGTGTTCGACCAGCTGGTCGCAGAGCAGAGCGGGACGGAGAAGGAGGTCAGGAGGGCCTGGGCTGGGTGGGCCGGTGACCTTCTGGAGTAGGCTGCCCTGTCAGGGCTTTCCAAGAGGAGAAGATGCCACACAATTCACATGTAAATGTAACATAAGATTCACCACATTGGTTTAAAAATGCAACCTTGTGATAACACTGTACAAGGAAATCAGAAGTGTCACTGAGCCCCTCCCCCGCCCCTCTCCATTCCTGGGGGGGCACAAGGTGTGACAGAACCCAGGACTGCACTGGGACATTCTGAGGACGCTAGAGCTGGCAGAGGGCTGGAGAACGGAGGTGGGAACCAGCATGTGGACAGAGTCTAGAGCCTTTCGGGTCAAACACTGGGGGTTACCTGCTTACTTATCAAACTAGAACAAGTGGGATTTGACATCTGTATTGTTCTTTTTTGACCAGTTGTTAAAGGTACAATCTTGTGCTTTTAAAGCCTACACAGAGGAGGCAACCTAGTCTTAAGTAGAAAAAGGCGAGAACAGAAAAGAGCCAGAGTTCAGTTTTTTTCTATGGTCATTTTCAATATTGGTACACATTTTTTCCCTTTTTGTTTTTGAGACAGAGACTCTCTCTGTTGCCCTAGGTAGAGTACTATGCAGTAATAGCTCACAGCAACCTCAAAGTCTTGGGCTCAAGCAGTCCCCTTGCCTTTAGCCTCCTGAGTAACTGGGACTGGAGGTGCCCACCACAATGCTTGGCTAGTTTTTCTATTTTTAGTAGAGACAGGGTCTCACTGTTGTTCAGGATGGTCTCAACTCCTGAACTCAAGCAATCTACCCACCTTGGAGTCCCAGAGTGCTAGGATTATGGTGTGAGCCATTGCACCCAGCCCAATATTGGTACATTTTATTTGCAACCCTAATAAAAGGAGGCAGTGAATGTACTAGATCCTGTGGTAAAAGTTAACAAAGTCACTCTGGTCAAGCAAGGACACTGTGGCAGAATTCGTTAGGGAAGTGGAGTAGAATGTGTGGCCTGTCTTGCCTGCAAGGGTGTGTTAGAGCAAAATGCCTTCACTTTTCTGTTGTTTATCATTCTGCTGCTTAGCTTCTATTTTTAAACCTCCACTACTTAAGGCCCCATGTTTAAGGGACCATAAAAATCAAACAGAATGTCCTTGCATGTTAGCATTGACCACAGATATGTACATGTAACTCCCTCTCTTACACGAGACCGTCCTCGCCTGGGGGTCCGCATCCTCTCTACCTCCTGTTTTTTACAATCCAGGTAACAGAACTTTCAATGGGAGAACTTCTGATGCACTCTACGGTTTCGTGGTTGAATCCATTTCTGTCTCTAGGAAAAGCCAGAAAGGACCTCGAGCTCACAGTATTTGGTTAGTATTCCACTCAAAAGAATGTCAACTTAAGAGGCCGCAGTGAAGAACATCTCTGACCCCATCAGTCCAGGGAACTCGTGGTTCTGAAAGGAGTTAGACGGATTGCTGTGATGGCTGTGATTTAACGCAGCCGTCTGCAACTATTTAAAACTCCATGGCTCCGTGTGCTCGTTATCTTGTGCTCCCTTCTGGTGCCTGTCTTAGGCCAAGTATTATAGGAACAAATCTCCTGGGCTATTTTGAAACCTATCTTAATAGTCTGCTGCATTTCAAGACATCTTAATTCTGAGAGTCTGGAGAGCAAGTGACAGTACATGGTCACCGAGATGAACACAGTGTCCTTAGCTTTCAGTAAAACAAACAAACACAAAAGAATATCTAAAAGGCAGGGCTGTACTTCGGATAATAGCTTTTAAATAAACAGGTATTTCTGCACAGTTCACACATGAACAAAAGGGAAGTGCCATTTATTCTATTCACTTGTGTGCACAGTGGGGTCTTAGAGATCCATGAATTTAAAGAGCTTTGTTCTACTAGAACATTCAGCTTTAGTGTAATCTTGGAAGAATTTATATTAAATAAGAAGACTGTTCTTTCTCTTTTCTTTTCTTTAGTTTTTAAGAGAGCTGTTATACTGGTTTATAAAGAAAACTGCAAACTGAAAAAGAAACTGGTAAGAATTAATTTTAATTAAAGCTACCTTCACCCGTTATCTTCCTGTTAGAGTTGAATCGCAAAGCCTGGTAAGCACCACCTCTGAGGGTAACTAACAAATCACATACCCTGTGAAGGTCGTCTGTTTTAAAAGATGTAGACACCCGTGTGAGGACCTGCATACAAAATCATTTATATCCCTGAAAATGGGCCATGTTGATTCCTTACACGTGGGAATCTGAAACACTGATTTAAAATGCCTTTTACCTTCACACACACACACACACACCCAAACCTAACAACAAGGCTTGGTCTAAGCCCTTTCACCCTTTAGACTTGACTTGAGGACACGGAAGACTGAGTTGCCATTCTTGCCTAGAGACCCAGAACTCTGCTCCCAAGCTCCAACTCTGGCCTTCCCCCCTGAGCACTGGGGTCTTTGAGAACTCAGTGTAAACCTGACTCATCTCTGTGCCCCAAACACCCACCCAGCTGCTCAGAGCCCCGCACACAGGGACATAAGCTCCATTCCCTGTGCAGTCCGCCTGCGCCAGAGCTTCCTGTAACGCCTTTCTTGGTTGGCCCTCATGTTACAGCCCTCGAATTCCCGGCCTGCACACAACTCTGCTGACTTGGACCCATTTAAATTCCGCTGGTTGATCCCCATCTCCGCGCTTCAAGTCAGGCTGGGGAATACAGCAGGTAACTATTCTGTGTCGGGCCAAAGAGACTTATTGGAATTGTGGAATGAAAAAGTAGGCAAGGACTGTGATACAGTTTTTGGTGTCTTTTGTAGGCAAAGAAATGAGGACAAGAGAAGTTGTTTGGATGTTTCTTTGCAGACTTTTGGGAGAAATTAAATCCCAGTGGATGGCTTTTCTCTGCCAAATGCCTCTCTACTGTTTCCTTACTTTTCCCATGCACAGTTCTCAAAATAGTGTTAAATAGTGGTCCCTAAATCTGCATTTTTATGAATTTAGAACACACCAGAAAATTCCTTAAGTTTAGGTAGTACTGCAAGTGATATAAAAACAAACAGATCTTTGACCCTGGAAAATGTTGAGCTCTGCTCAGTGCTCAGAAGGGCTGGCAGGCGAAGGCATACAGTGCCGTTGGGGCCGTTTAATTCTTGTTGTCAGTGGGGGCTCCCTGCATGTCCTGTGGCAGGGCCTCACACGCCTCCTTCGCCCCAGCACCTCCCATTGTTTCTTGCAAGGAACAACCAAACCTGCAAAGAGGGGTGACAAATAGGATCCCTTTAACCTCTTTCCCAGAGAGATGGGGTCCAGATGTAGGAAGAAAGCAGGTACAGATGGATGAAAAACGTGGCTTAACTAGGAAGTATTTCAGTTTAACTATTTGTGAAGATCGCACATAGAATGAGCCACAGAAGAAACGATGAGTCAAGATTGGGAATATATGCCTTTTAAAATTGTTGCGTTTTACACTTCACAGAGCACAGTATCTTTTTTTTTTTTTTTCTTTTTTTTTTTTGAGATAGAGTTTCAAGCTGTCACCCTGGGTAGAGTGCCGTAGCATCACAGCTCACAGCAACCTCAAACTCTTGGGCTTAAGTGATTCTTTTGCCTCAGCCTCCCAAATAGCTGGGTATATAGACACCCGTCCAGCTATGTTTTTGTTGCAGTTGTCATTGTATTAGCAGGCCTGGGCTGGTTCAAACCCACCAACCTCGGTGTATGTGGCTGGCACCCTACCCACTGAGTTACAGGTGCTGCCCAAACCACAGTATTTTTTTTTTATATAATTTTTTTTTACTTTTACATATACATGTGTTAATTAGGTTTCCACTTTTTGCCTTCACAGAATTTAAAGGCTTAAAATTTAATAACAATAACAATGTCTAAGATAAGGACTAGAAACAAAAACCATGTAAAGAATAAATGAAGATAAATATATTCAGGAAAGAAAACAGATTACTGCATCAAAATACTAAGCAATATTAATAATAATAATGCCAAGAAAGTAACATTCACATTGTCAAATAAGAGTATGTCTATTATAGAATGCTTTGACTTTGAGGCTCAGTATGAAGTCATCAGTTAACTTATTTTTTTTTTCCAAAGTCTCAAAAAATAGACAACTAATATTATATAAATAAAAGTAAAAGATAGTTTCAAAAAACAATCATGCCAAAACTTATAGACAATAGAAAAAGAAGAAATATTTCAAAAGCATTGTAGTTGATCTGGATACACCTGATATTGAAATTG
>CAUYRH010031415.1:0-56314 GCA_963574655.1 Perodicticus potto
TCCCCCACCATTTGTCAACCCGGAGCCTCTTCTTTTTCTTTCCAAGAAGACTGAGTTCCACATTGATGTGGTTGAAGTCCCTCCGCAGGGTTCCTCTGGGACCCTTCACAATAACTGTGCGTCCCTTCAGAGTGATGTCGACATTTTCTGGAATGTCGACAGTCTGATTGCTGAGAATGGTCTTCATTCTCGTGGAGATGCGGCAAAGAGCAATTGATTTTTTTTTAAGACTTTGTGTTGAGTATATTGAAGCCCATAAGCCTGTGGCTCAGTATCTCACTCTATATTAACTAAGAGAATAAACATACTGCTCTCGGTTTCATATCCTGTGACACAGTGCAAGAAAAGATATCTCTCCGTTATACATTTCAGACTACTGCTGTGTTTCCCATTTCAGGGGTCTGCCTGTAATGCAATCACTGCGGTATGATTATGCAACACTTATAAAACCATATCTGTAAGAGGCAGCGCAGGAAAAGAAAAAAACATTATCCTCTCGTCTCTGCCCTTTCAAACCTGCTTTGTGGGGCTAATTCTTCCTTATGTGAAAGGGGAAAAATGTTTTTCATTTTTCTTGTCACTCTTGTATGTCTTAAAAATCTTCTGCTTTTGGAACTCCAACCTTTTTCCTTAATAAAACTGTTCTATCTCAAGAAAAAGGTAAAACTCTCAAGGACATTTACTAGAAGAGCTTCTCCCTCACACAGGAGACAGGGTAAGGCCATGTTTTCCATTTCCCCACCTAGCACATCTGCCCCCTCCTCAACTCTGAAAGATGCCCTCTACCTCCCCCAAAATTCAAGGACAGGAAAGAGTTTCCTCCCGCTGTGGCAGAGGCTTGGGGCCAACTCTCTCAGGCACAGGCTGCCTCCTGCAGTTCCTCTGATACAGCCTGGCTCTGCGGGGTTCCAAAGCTGCTATAAGCCATCTTGGGACAAATCCCTCCAAACCACCTCCAGGCCAGCTCTCTTCCATTCAGGTCAGACCTGCCTCATCCATCCTTGCCCTTTAAATTCTAGAAGTATAGCCCCTTCCCAAAGCGGCCACTCTTCAGCCAGTCACAGCATCTCCGGCTCTTGGTCCTTTAGTCTCTGCTCCTTGTGGTCTATGAATGAACAGGTCAAGCTCTCTGCATGGACTCCTTGAAGTCATCTCCCTAGGCAGAGAGTTAAAGGAAGTACCCACCTACCCTCACCCATGGGGGTAAGGTAAGGAACATGCTATAACATTTTGACCACTTCCTCTAAAAAATTCCTCTCCTAACTTTGCAGCTTCTTTTTTATATATGCCTATTAGGTTGCAAAAACAGACTACTCCCAAAATGTCACTAGCTTAGCAAAACTTTATTTTACTTTCAGACAAAACCCGCTGAGAATCTGAATGGCTTCTAAAGAATGCTGTTCCATGAGATGACCCCATGATAGAGGCAACTTCAGTTTTGTGGCTCAGTTATAACCATCAGGGCCAGGAAACAGATTGCTTGGAGAAGACACATCCACTCTTCAACTCTTTGGCTGAGACAGGTCCCCCATCCATTCACAGCCCATTGGCCAGAAAAGTCATGTGGCCTTCAGCCTAGCCAAGAAACACAGGAAAACACCGAAG
The DNA here is from genome assembly GCA_963574655.1 of Perodicticus potto. Lineage (NCBI taxonomy): Eukaryota > Metazoa > Chordata > Mammalia > Primates > Lorisidae > Perodicticus > Perodicticus potto. Next base: position 1,606 of record CAUYRH010031415.1, read on the forward strand.
GTATTGGTGAACACCTATACTTCAGCCACAACCCCCAACATGGACCAGAACAAGCATTTAACCTCCTTGGCAAGTTCTTCAACTCTAAAGCATCTCTTTCTTATATGGGGTTGTTGGTACCTAATGTCTCGGGCCTCAGTGAAAAAGAACACAGAAAGATTCCCACTGAAGCATCCTATGATACTTGGGTTAACATTTTGAAAGATTACAACATACAATGAACAGAGTTAACATTTAGCAAGCACCTCCTAAGTACCAAGCACTTTTTCACGGTGTTTTCGTACATGATCTCATTTGAATCTTACAAGATGCTAAAATATAAGTGACAATGCACCAATTATTCATATGATAGAATCTGAGTTTCAAACAATAAATTCATAGGCCAAGGTCAGCTCATTAGAGCAGAAGTTATGTTTAAAGTCTAGATAAGTGTTTTACAATAGCATTCTTTTACACATCACTTACTTTTTGTCCATCTCCAACAAAATACACCAAATGTATAAATTCATTCTTTCAGCACATGACATGATTCAGAAAGTTATAATAATGGAGTTGAAGGTTAATATTGGGGTCATTATCAGAATTGAGGATCTTCACTGGATTGTAAAGATGTGGACATGTCACTAGTCTCAAAGTCAAAGAAGATCTAAAAATCATTCCTTACATTTTCATTAGTCTGATTATTTTCAGTTTCATCCTGTGTTCATAAGAGCCACACCTTCCACAGGATTGTGCCTCAGTTCTATCTTCAGTCTCATCCATCCTCAGTAGATTAAAAAAAAAAAAAAAAAAAAAAAAAACCTAATGGGAGAGAGCAGGCAATGGATGAAAATAGCATGCTGGCCTCTACCTGATTTCCTCTCATTTGCAATTGTCTTCACTGCTATCTTGACCTTTAAGGCCTATTAACTAGATATCTACTTTCTATGGCTAGAACAATGTAAACCGTGAAATATTCCATCCATAAATAATAATACCAATGGTTTCTACAATTTAGAAGATATTTGCACTGTAAATCAAGTAAATGTGTCACACTGTGATTCCAGTCTTCCTCATTCTTAAGAACATTGGTATGAATTATTTGTGTGCAGTTAGAGAAAATCTAAAGAATTGACATGAAAATGCATTGTGTGGTTTTGAATGTGCAGAAGCCAAGGTATCCTCAACAGCCAGTAGCAATTCAGAGGGTGAGGGAATGGGCTCAAGGACAGACTCAGTCTTAAACACTTGTTGCCTGTGAGAAAAAAAAAAAATTCTTCTTCAAATGATTTCTCAGATCTAGGCAATAACCATTGCCTCTGGCCCCAGAGATGCTTAAGTGCTTAAAAATTTAGTAGTGTAGAAGGTAGAAAAGACAAAACACAACAAAAAGAAAAAGCACATATCCAGATGCTGGATGAGCTCTCCCAAATTGGCCAAAAAATTCCTGTGCAGGTGAGCCTCTGTAGCAGATAAGCCCCACGATTTCTTCCTCTCCTGCAGATATGCAATTCAACGCCACAAATACGTACTGAGCTCTCCTGTAACCATCCAGCATTCTCACTGCAGGGAATACAGACATGAGTGTGGCACTGGCCTCACATTAAGGTCAATCGCCCTTCTATGCTACATTCTTTGAGTTCTTTACTGAACTGGGACCTCCTCTGTACCCCAATCTACAGGGCTTTCCCATTAAATTTCAGACTTGGGCACTTGTTTGATTCAGCAAAGCTATTGTGAACACAGACCATCTGCCAGAATCTGTGCTAGATACTAGAGATAAAAATGAATATGATACAGTCATTATCTTTAAAGACTTGATGCTGTTTTGAAGAACAGAGAACATGTAAACCAAACAAAAGTGAACCCATGGGAAAGGGTTATTTCATAACCCTTTAGAACTACCAAGCTAGTGGGGATTTTGACCCCTAGAAGAAAACAAAGGCCACAGGCACAGGTCATGAATCAGACATCTGGGGAAAGGCAGGCAGGGAAAAGAAGTTGGGAGAGGAGCATGCTGGAGGTATTGTTATCAAAACAAGCAAGGAAGACCAGATCCAGTTGCTCATAGATTGCAAAGGTAGAAAAGAATTTTTTTAATACAAAAGACATCTGTTGAGAGAATTAGGGACTCAGCCCCCAATCTATCTCCCTGATTAATGGAGAGTAAAGGCTTTTTAATGGGGTGGGGAGGAGGGAGTGCTATGTGCATTGGGGTAGTGGTATTTTGGCATCTGGACATCTGCCGAAGAACCTTCAGAATCTCACCTCCTTTGTCCTACAGAAATCTTCCATTTCGGGGAAACAACTTGAAAATGTCAAGTAGTAGGTTAAGGCAGAGACACCAACCCCACCTTTCAGGGTATGAATTATGATCATTCTAAGTCAATGAGGAATTGACTGTACCATTCCTGATAGCCAGAGATTGGTCTTAGGGTGGGCGCAGTTCCGGCCAGTGATTCATTAGGGGATGTCCTCAGGAGACCTTCTTGTACAAGATAAAAAAGCACAGTCCCTCTGAGGAGAACTCTCTCTGGCAGCACCCTGCTCGTGACGTTATAAGCACATGGTGCCTTAGAGCTGGAGTAGCCTTCTTATCCCCAGATGGTATAAAACTGAGGCTGAAGCATCAGCACAAGTAGTAGGAGGATATAACCAGTCTAGGTCCCAGATGAAACTGCTAAGCCATGAAAAGACCCTGGTATTGCCTATCTGTGACCCACTTTGCCCACTGTGTAAGTTAACAATGAATATATTCTCAAATAAAGCAAATGTTCATTGAGAGTTCTGTTATCTGCAGCCAAAAGCATCCAGACTCAGGAGGGGAAAAAAAAAATCAAGCAGCTCCCATGTTGTGCCAGGGATTATACTAGTATCCTGAGAGGTCCAAAAAAATACATTACTATTACTATCTGGGCGCTCATAAACTATCCATTGTGATTAATGCTAAGGGAGATGAAAGCCCAAGGTGAGGAGAAAGGGCGTCCTTCAACAGACATCCTAAGGGAAAGGTACAAGTATAGAAGGTTGAGGGGAAGTGGGTGGGACGGGGAAGGGTGAGCAGAGCCGCTCCATGCTGACTGCACCTGTCAGGCCAGGTCAGCCCACCCCACACACAATTCTCTGAGGCCTCCCTCCAAACCTGCTCCTGGAAACTTGACTCACCAGGCCTCCTGACCACAGTCCTCTCTCTAGGGCTTGTGGACTTGATAAAGACAGCCAAAGGGCCGGAGAGGCATCACTCTATGAAATACTCTTTTAAGATGCAAAATCATCCCTGAAGTGAAGAAAGATACACTCAGAGAAGCCCCTTCAGACTTTCAGACCAGAGATAAAGATGGCAAAGGTCTGGACTCTCCTCAACCCTACCCTTTCAGGGATGTCTCTCTCTGGCTCATCTTCCATTCATTCCTGCAGATAAAAAGCCCAAGCATCCCAAACAAGCCCAGGTGCTGCAGAGGGCCACCACCAGGGGGAAATGAAAGTAATACGGAACAAACCATTACCTCTGAGTGGGGAATAAAGACCACCTGGATCAAACGGTGTCTCCCCTCAAGTTTAACTCATTCTCACAGTATTTCTATAAGGTTGGTAATTGTTATTCCCATTTCAGAGTAAACTGAGTAAACTGAGACACGAATAATTTAAATAATTGTCTCGGGGTCTCAGATTGCAAGTAATGCCGCAGTGGGGATTTGATTATAGGTCTAATGCTAGCACTTGTGCTCTTGTCACTATCAATACTTATTTTCACCAAAACTAAAAATGGTAGAGCTCATTGCCATGGAATTATTTGAATACAAGTCAAGAAAATGGGTACAAAATTCTGTTAAGAAGTAACTTGAGGCTGGGCACAGTGGCTAACACCAGTAATCCTAGCACTTTAGGAGGCCAAAGTGAAAGGATCCCTTGAGCTCAGGAGTTCAAGACTGGCTTGAGCAAAAGCAAGACCCCTGTCTCTACTAAAAATAAAAAGTTTGGCCAGGTGTAGTGACACACACCAGTAGTCTCAGCTACTTGGGAGGCTGAGCGGGAAGATCATTTGAGCCCAGGAATTTGAGGTTGCTGTGAACTATGATGATGCCATTGCACTCTACCTGGGGCAACAGAGAGAGATTTTGTCTTAAAGATGATAGATAGATAGATAGATAGATAGATAGATAGATAGATAGATAGATACGTACGTACGTACGTACGTACGTACATACATACATACATACATAATTTGAATCTATTACTTAAACAAAAATTTACTAAGGGTCCTCTCTGGGAAGGCACTGGCCTACCAAAATGTGTTTAACAAGGTCTCTGCTCATGGTTTCAAAAGAACAAACAAGTTCTTATTCTAGAACAGCCCTCCCTTGAATTAATATGATGTCACACATCAGCTGACAACTGCATGATTCAATCACTTAATTTGCCCAAAGTCAAAATATCTGAGCAATGGAAAACTGTAATTTTTCATGATTGGGAAAGGACAAATGTAATCCAAAAAAGACAATTCCTATTCAAATGGTTGCAAAACTCCTTGTGTGGGCCCACCCTTGGAATGAAGGGCAATGACCTCCACCTCCTTTCAACTGGCTGCTGAGGCCCTTGGTCTTGCTTGATCCCCTCTCAGGGAAGAAGGAGGAGCGGCAATGAATTCAACCTCAAGGTTTCTCACTGCCCATCCTATGCCAACCTTCTCCCTGGTGAGCGAGTTGCTTCAACAATACCCAGAATCCCTTTGTGCTATTGTTGATCCTCCTTCCAAATCTCCTGCAGTCCAGGTGCTGGGGAATTAGGTGCCGCCTTGATTGCAGGCTTCAGGCTGGCTGAGCATTCACAGATTTAGCTCTTTAATCTCATCGGTAGGGAAGGCAGACTTTTCAGCACAAAACAGCAAGGGTCTTGTACAAGCTCTGTGTGGAGTCTAGGAGAGAAGCTAAAAATATGTGGAATTATTAATAATGCTGGCATTTACTGAGACTTGGTCTTACTACAACTTTTTTTTTTTTTTGAGACACCAATCCCCAGAAAATGTCATTCTCAAAAATACAGCTTGCATTTTTTTGAGTATTGATTTTATTTTTTTCTCATGCATTAACCAAATATTGAGCACCTGCTATATGCAAACACACTTTGAAAATTTGAACACACTTTAGCTCTTCTTCTTGCTTTTGTCTTTTTTCTTCATTCGTTCTTTTCTTTCTTTTTTTCTTTCTTCTTTTTTTTCCTCCTCCTCCTTCTTCTTCCACTCTTCCTTCTCACCTTTTCGCTCTCCCCTCCCCTCTCTTCCCTCCTCCCTCTCTCCTCTACCCCATCTTTCTCTTTTGGGAAATGGAAATATTAATTGACTATTGGTTTCAGAGGAGGGGAAGTCTCTAGAAGTCCATAAGAATAGGCTGAGAACGGCAGGGCAGTTTAAGATAACGTATAAGAAAGGGATTCTCAACTGAAGCAAAGCATTTTAAAAAGCTGGTTTGATGATAATGCCTGGGTTCAAAACTATGTTAAATGTTATCTTAAGTTGATGTTTGAGCTAGTCAAATGCAAAGTCTTATTCAGTAAGACCTCCCTTAACATTGACAGTTTCTTGGAAACTGTGACTTTAAGTGAAACAACTAGGAACGTTAAAAGAAACTATTAGAGGACCTGCTGTGTGCAGTTTCACTTAAAGCTGTAGTCCACAACAACTTATGAATGACATTAAATAAGGACTTAGGTACTTAGTTTCAAGTATGTTTTTCCCAAAGGTAAAATGGGAATTTGGCTTAAGACTTAATGTATTCTTAAAGGTTAGATTTTCATGGGTGAGCATCACTTTTATTTGTTAATTTCATGAAATTTTAGAGTTAAAGGGAATTTCAATGTCATTAAGTCCTCACTGAATATCCATGAGGTTTCACTCATTGTGCTGTTCTAGTGGACAGCACACTGGCCCACCAAAGATGCCCACAACTTGATCCCAGAGTCTGTGAATATATTATGCTAAACGGTAAGTGGTGATTAGGGTTTCAGATGGAATTAAGGTTACCTTAATCAGTTAATCTTAAATAAGAGGATTATCCTGGATTATCAGAATGAGCCCCATGTGCACAAGTTCCTTTACATGTGGAAGAAGGAGGTAGAAGTTCAGAGTCAACAGAGGTTGGAAGATGTTGCAAAGCTGGCTTTGAAGCTGGGGGGAAATAGCAAGAGCTAAGAAATGCAGATGACCTTTAGGAGCTAGAAAAGGCAAGAAAGCAGAGTCTCCCTGAACTTCCCAAAGGAATGTAGCTCTGCTGACACTTTGATTTGAGACCCATTCTGGGCTTCTGACCTCCTGAACTGGAAGACAATGAATCTCTCCTTTTAAGCCACTAATTTTGTGGTAAGCTGGGACAACAGCAAGAAAACTCACACAACGGGGTTTATTTATTTGCATTCACTTGCTCATTTGATCTTTATTATGGGTCTGGCATTTATCTCCACTTTACAGATGAGCAAATTGAAGCACAGGGATGTGAAATGACTTGCCCAGTGCCATATGGCTATTTGGTGACAGAGCAGAATTCAAACCTAAGTCTGTCTGACTCAGAATCTGAGATCTTCACTGCACCCTGTGGTTTACAATGCAGCCAACTCCAAAGTAAATACAGGAAGGGGTAACTTAGAAATATGAAATGAGAATAGAAGTGAAGATGAGAGAATAGAAGAAGAGGGGAGATAAGAGACAAAAGTGGCCTGCAGGTGCTGTGGCGAAGTGTGGAAGGCTTTTGTTTTAGGTATGTTTTAGTTGTCTGCCTGTGCACGGCATAAAATTTATTTCTTACGGTATGTTGAAATAAAAAAAATACTTGAAAGACACTACTATTCAACAAATCCACTGGAGAGAAAGGGAAAATATAACCTAGTTTCATTCTCTGAAAATATCCACAGTCTAACATCTAACAAGAGACTTACACACAAATCATCAGAATGCAATGGAGTACAGCTGGGTGGGTTACAATGTGCTAGAGTCGCAGCTGAGGGGGTGGGCTTAGAGCCTCCTGACCACCCACTGGAGGTCCACAGTGATCCCGCAGAGACTCATGCACAATATGCACCACACACAATTCTCCCCCATCCAGAGCCTACAATTGTAGTTAACAGTCCACTTCTACCTGCTTGTTCAAAATAACAACAGAACCCCTGTCCCTTTCATCTCTTCTGTCACCAGGACCAGAAGATTCTGCCTCCTAAATCTCTCCATCACTAATCTCTCGATTCCTATTCCCACAATCTTGAGACCTTCCTTCTTGCTCACACAGTCAACTACAATATCCTCGTGGTCAGACTCCCTGACCCCAGCCCCCCTGACCCCAGCCCTCCCATGCTGGTCGACGCTGCCACAGACCTGCTGGAGTTTCCTCCTTATAGCCCTTACTAGTTTCTCCCCCACCCTAAGAAATACATGTTCAACACTCAAATGTTAAAAGTCCCCATTTCCACCCACTTCCCATGATACAGACTCCACACCACCTACCTCCACCAAACTACTTGCAGTCCCCACGTGGACTGTTCATTTTCACCTTGCAGATTTGGCACACGCCGCTTTCTCTCCCTAGAACGGTGCTCTTCCTACTCTCCATCTGGGAAAATCCTCCATCTGGCCAAGCTGGGAAGGCAACTTTCCTGACGCCCTTAGCCAAAGGAATCCCGTGCTCTGCTGAGCCCCGCAGCTGTGTGAGTATACTTCCTTTATGACACTAACCCCAGGTGCCCGTGTTCTTTCCCAGCACTTCCACATCACAGCTATTTTTATCCCAACACCCAGCCCAGGAACCAGGGCATGGAGGGCCTTTCCCAAGAACAGCTGGGAGACAAACTCTAGAACTGCAGATCTCGACCCCTGTCCTTGTCTCCCATGCACTGTAGTCTAACTTGGCCAGAAGTGGCCTCTTGATTCTCCTTCCGCACCTGATCCATGTCTGGTAAATGCACCTCAGTAAATGCAGCTGCTTGAGCCAGAAATCTGGTCGACCTCCTTGACATTCACTCCTCAGCCCAGCCCAGGCCGTCATTCATCTGCCTCCCACACAGACTTGCCTTCACTGTCACCTTCACCTCCCTGGCCCAGCCACTGTTGCCACTGCCCATGCTGCTGCAGCAGCTCTCGCCCTGGTCCCTCCTCCTCCCCATCTGCCCACACCATACTGCAATCTGTTCTGCCTATGCAGCCAGGAGAGGGAGACAGATGGTGGATCGAGTCACTCTCCACTCAAATCCCTTCGGTGGTGCTAAATCTTGAAATTAAGTCATTTTTTCTTTTTACTTTTTAATTTTCTATTTTTTTATGGCATTCAAGCCCTGTCCCAGCCTAACCTTGTGTCTCCAAGAACTCTCTGCTTGTCCAGCCACACAGGCTTTGTCATGGTTCTTCACCCTGGTATGTTTAGGTAAGCTCCCCACTACTAGAACATGACTGAGGACCGGGGGTAATTCCATCAGGCAGGATACCGTCCTTGCCCCAGCTTAACTCGCTCTTCCTCCCAAAGCACTACATAATTCTCCTTTTCGAGACTGAGCAAACTTTCAGTTTTTCATTTTATTTGTGTGCATGTTAGCTTGATGTCTGTGTACTACACTGAATGCTCTAGAAAGGCAGAGACTCTGTCTGCCTCCTCGGTGATTTTAAACAGGTGTGTCATGGCACACTGGTGCACCGTGAGAGGATCTTAGGTGTCCAGTGAACAGTTTTAAAGATCATTAATTGAATTATTTTTTGAAAGTAGTTCAAAGCACAGTAAGTATATTCTTTTTTTTTTTTTTACTCTTTTTTCATCAACTTAAGTGTGCCATGGAAGTTTAGCTATAGGTTCAAGTGTGCCATGAGATAAAAAGGTTGAAAAACACTGATCTACTTCATCCCTCTCTCCCTAGCTACTAGCCTGGCACACTGTAATTATGGGCCCACCAAACATGTGATTAGTGGAAGAATTTAATCAGCAGTGTTGACTGTTCTGCAGAGCACCAGTTTCCCAGACAAATCCCCAAGGCACTGGCTGGGGCAAGAAGAAGGCAAAGCAAATAGACTTGACCTCCTTGCCCCACAGTGCCCAGAGAAGCTCTGCAGAGGCACGAATTAGACAGCCACGCTGAGTCTCTTCAGAAAAATTTATTTTCAAAATAAGCATTCTACTTGTAAAGTGTGTAAGATTAAATTTTAAGAGCAGGAACACAGAAAGAAGAGGTTGATTACAAAGGGGCAGCATGCGGGAATTTGAGAAAATAGTAGAACCCTTTTGCATCTTGATTGTGGTTACATGACAGCGTGCATTTGTCAAAACTCATAGAATGTGCTGAATTTTATATTATGCATTTTTTCACTCCTCAGCCCAGCTCAGGCCGGTTTTATTTTTAACCAAATAAAAGCAAGAAGGACTTGATTACCTTTTGAAGTTGTTTCTAGACTCGTAAGATCGGAGAAATTTCATATCATGACAAAACAATCTATGCCATGACCAACACAGAGCTTAGGACCTTGGAATTAGATTTTCCAAACATGGCCAAACACCAGGCTGGCCTGAATATGAGACATGGGGCCATTTTCCCAGGGAGAAAATTAAAAAACTGTTTCTGCCCCACTTCCATACATCAGTTGTTTTAGAGCAGATAAAATCACTAAATGACTATCATATATTTTATCAAATTAGTAACAAATAAATGTTTAAAATCACATACTGTATACAGTAACATATTGGTTTAGAAATATGGCTTTTTTCTCCCAAGCATCTTATGAAGCAGCTTTCTTGGAGCTCTTCACACACACTGCTGACAACAGAATGTCTGCTATCACCAAAGCCATTTTTTGAGTCACACAGCATGAAGCACAGTTCTTCAAAACACATCCTCTTCACTCCGTTAACAGTTAGAGACACGGCATTTTATAAATCCATATGATGTTGCCACTGACACAGCTCTGATTAGTCTTATAGCTACAGTCACGATCTCATGGCAGCACCACCGCGTCTAGACTGCACGGCTCTCTGTCGGGGGGCTGTCCTGTGCACTGCAGGCATTCAGTGGCACCCCGGCCTCCTCCCCCTGGATACCAGGAGTACACGCTGCCTCCACCAGCCATGACAACAAAAAGCATCTCCAGAAATTTCTAAATTCGCTGCGGCAAGAGTCACCACTACAGAGAAACCTGTTACTGTATTGCTGCATGATTTTTTAATTATTTACTTAGAATACCACCAATATTTTGCTTCATGAGGTCAAACACATAGAAGCACCACTATTAAAATTTTGTTAAGTTCTTTGCCTCATCTTTTACTGATTCTATCATCAGAATTTACAATGAATTCAATGTAGCATCACTCCAAGTATTTTCAAGCTTATGTGTCTTCCCCAAACAGAGATTTGTTATATTTCCTGTGGAAAAAAATTATTACAAAAGATAAGAAAAGTGCTGCTCTTGTGAGGGTGAATTCTGGCAGAAACCTCAGATGAGATGCAGGTACACAGGGTAAGCCATCCTAATCGCACCCGCAGCATTCTCACAAGTGAGCACCTGGCCTTTACTTAAATACTGCGAGTGATGGAGGGCTCACTACTTCACCCAGCAGTTCTCAGGGAAACACTCCTCCTCCTTTACAGTAAGCTCAGCTCTCCCTGTGCTAGGTGTCAGGCCAAGTTCTGGGCAAAGTCTGCTACTTCACAATGTAGCAATATTTTAAATGTCTCAAGACAAGACAATCATTATATTCCCTCTTTAGTCATGTCCCTTCTGGGTTATAGACCCCTGGATCCTGCTGCTGCTGCTCATAAGACATGTTTTCTCGGCACTAATTCATCCTAGACCTTACCGATGGCCTCTTAAAAAGTGTAGCTTAGGACAGTAGTTCTCAACCTTCCTAAAGCCACAACCCTTTAATACAGTTCCTCATGTTGTGGTGACCCCCAACCATAAAATTATTGTGGCATGAAATAATAATAGATAAATAAATAAATAATGTTATGCTCCTTGCTGTAGCAACAAAAATAATTTTATGGTTGGGGGTCACCACAACATGAAGAACTGTATTAAAGGATCTCAGCATTAGGAAGGTTGAGAACCACTGGCTTAGGATGAACCCCTGGCAGGAATGTTCAAGACAGAAAGAAGGAGCTCAGATCATAGAACTGGTCATCTTTCTTGTAGAAGGATCATACCATTTTATGATTTAGAGCCTAAGGACTATTAAAATTCACACAAACTGCATATAAATAATGATTTCATCTTTCATTAAGTAAATGAAAGAACAGTCGTAAATGCTACTCTGAACCTAATTTTGTCCAACAAGGAGAAATGTTTTATGAAATGAGGGGTGATAGGAGAAAGTGACCACATGGTATCTAGAGACCCCTCCTCCCGTCTGTAAACAGGAGACAGAGGCAGAGAGGCAGAGACAATGACAGAGAAACAAAAAGAGAGATGTTTAGAGAGAGCAAGTCATTAAGAGATGGAGAGAAACACGCCAGCATCGTGTTAGTATTTCTTTTGTATAGTCCTACTTGAGCCAGACAAGGATCTGGTGGTCCACTGGGAATCTCAGATACTTTACTTGTGCGGCTACACAAAGCCAGTCCCACCTCGTCCACTGGTTTTTGAAGAAAAGATATCGCTGTGAAAGTGGATGCAATGATGCCCAGTACCCTCAGCTACAGAACGGGGGAAAAAATAAAATTTGATTTCTGCTCAACCTTAATAAATATCCAAGGTTTATTTTCCCTAATACTTTTTCCCAGACAGTGCAGAGTTAAATGATTTGGGATTAAAAACCACCCCATGAGAGGATTAGTAACACAGAGGAGCGGTGATGGGAGAAGCCCCTTTTATAGTGATGCCCACCTACAAACCGAACAAAGTCAGAGGACTTCAGTTTTCTGTCTGGCCCTTCCATTCTCATTTCCCCAAGATGTTAACGCACCCAATAAATGTGGGTTAACCAATAGCCCTTGATAAGAGTGCTTTGAGGAGGCCATGGCTAGCTGGTCTTGGTAACTCTAAGACGTCAGCTACGTGTGTTTGTGAGGACCCAACCACTGATCTCTCTTTGTCACGATATCAGCCAGTGCCTTCCAATCCTGTCACCAGGTAATGCAACAAGAGCATTTGCCCCTGGTCCTCGGGAGCCTCCTTTCTCTCTAAATATTTAGAAGGTCTGTGGTCCAGCCTCTCCAACCCGGCAAAAAAACAGGGTGAGAACTGTGTTTAGACTGCCCAGCAGCACGGTGCCTCCTGGTTAATAGACGGCTGCATTTTAGATGCTTGAAGTCAAAGGAATGAGAAACAGAGGCAGTTCGGATAGGATGGCAGTTCTCTGAAGCAGATGACTGAACAGTGGCCTCCACTTTGTTCCCGGTAGGTGACTGTGCCCTGTGGCAGCGAAGCCCAGAATGAGGATTGCTGTTTGTTTGTTTTTATTTGTTTAGGTCTGGTCTCTCTCTCATTCTCTCTCTCCCACTAGCCCTTTAGTTTAAGGCTCTATTACTTTAGTTATTTCTTCAAGTGTTCAAACTATCGACCATGCCACCTGAACAGGTAGATAAGCCTAATTCTCACATCCGCAGCAGCAGGCAAGGGGCAGAGGCTGAGAGCCACCTAATATGACCACCAGAGTTTTCATTTTCCCAGCAAGCAGAAGAGAAGAAAATGAAGCAGTGACCAGTACACATGCAGCCTGTAAAAACAGCCACCCTTCCTGCTCCCGGGCTGAGATCCAATACCAATTTAGTCTTATCTGTCTAGAAAATCATTATTTGAAGACTTGAAAAGGTCAAGAGAGTTGCAGTTCTCACTTCTTCTACTTTCATCTGCGGCACAAAGAAGGGGAGGAATCTGACAAGCATGGGGCTAATTTGGTTCACTCAGGCACCCGCGGGAAAATATTCAGATTGTCTCCACAAGGATCAAAACGGAATCCATAATTCATGGCACGCTCTGTCCCCTTCTGTGCTGGTAAAACATCAGTCTTAAGGACAAAATAGGACTGGTGAGGTCTGAACGGGGGGGATGTAAAATGTGAAAAGCCAGCCCTTTCTTCACTCGATCATACTAAGAATGATTCTTGAGCACCTACTGTGCGCCGAGTAGTGCAGGTTGCTGCCCTCAAGGGGCTGACACATGAGGGAGAGTCTGATAAGTAAACCGAGGCCGATGGAATTGGCTGGGTTTTAAAGTATGATAAAACAGCAGTGGGGACGGAGGGGATACCCCCATACCGGGGACTGTATGGGGGAAAGCACTGGGTTATGAAACAGCAAAGAACTGGGAACACCTCTTTCTCCCCCGAAGCAGGAGAGAGCACAGTACAACACGGGAAGATCTGGGGTAGCAAATGTGCTGTGTGAACTTTGACCGCAGACACCTGACCTATGAGCCGGCCTTTCCAACAAGCGGCCTCCAACCACCCAAAGCTCAGAGTCGAATTTGAAAAACTCACATGCGTGTAACAAAATTAGCTGAGGGATCATTGTATGGGGCTGACTCTATGCCCCAAAGTAGAACTCAGTGCAGACCAGAAAAATCAGAGGAGAAAGTCCGGAGGGGTATAGGGCTGGGCTTTGAGATTCACACATTAAAGGACAGAGGAAGGAGAGGGCATGCGAGGCAGGAGAGAGCAAAGACAGAGGTGGAAAGAAGCAAGGCCATTAGCACGTGCCTGCTGCACTGCCGTGAACGGCTCATGCTGGGCGGAGAGGACGGTAGTGTCACAGAAGCCTCAGATCACTGCCCGTAAGGGCTGATATGTAAGGGGAATTAGTGTGATCACACTCAACTGGGTGAGGGAGAGTTTTAAAATCTCTTCCCTGCCCTTCCTTCCATCTGTGACCCAGAGATGTTCTATCTTTCCTCCTCCATTCTCCCAGGAAAACGTTTTTATGATGGATAATATCCTCCACTCCTTATCCTTAGGAAGAGGTTCTCTGGCAGGGTCTGGCTGCAGACTCTGAAATATAAGGTACAGATTGGAGAAAAAAGAAAGCTCCCCTCCGCAGCCCCAATTTATAGCTGAGGAAGCCGGAGCCGGGAGAGACACACTAACTAGGTCCAGTCCCTGTGCCTACCCTTGATGGACTGGGCATTAACAAAAGCCCTGAGGGTGCCCGTGGTCAGCACCAGGCCGTAAATACGTACAGAAGGAGAGCTGGAGTCTGAACTGTAGGAGAAACAACAAAATGATAGCAAGAGAGAAAAAAAGAGGACAGAGAAAATGATAGTGGGCTGTATTAATCATGTTTTTGTTTTTCTGTATCTCATGTTTTTACATCTTAAAAATGTTGCAGGCCAACAAGAGACTGCCCCTGTCACTCCCAGGGCACCAGGTCTGAGAGATAACAAAGGGCTGGGCGGGTACACGCCCCTCACCTGCAAACTAACACATCCAGTGCCCACCCTCCAAAGAACCTCCTCTATCTGGCACATGAACTCCAGGAGGCCAGTTCCTGTGCCCTGGTCACCCCAAGGCCAGGTGCAAGACAGCTGGGGTCAGCTCCAAAGCACCAAAGCCTGCTGAAATTATTCAAACTAGATAACTCTAAACTGTTTTCCCTTCTGGCCTTGCCTTTTCCATAGAAACTGTAATGAAGACTCTGGGCCGGGCTTCCCCCTCACTCCTGTGCCTGCCTCCTGACCAAGCCTGGTGTTTCACATGTGGCCCTGCACAGCCTGGCACGCCCCTTTTTCTCAGAAAATGGAAGTAATAAAAATTCCTCTTTCAATGACATTGGATTCTCTGTGTCCTGACTCAGTCCCCTTGATAATTAAGACCCAGACCCAGATCATGACCACAGTTAACATTTAATCTTAAAATGGAAGTTTACCTCTAAATCATGCTCTCTGATACAAGATTGCAGGTAATCTCTTAGATCTCAGTACACCAGCCAAAATGAAATGGAACAGGTGTGCCATTTCCTGAGACTAATAATGTATTCCTAGTCAAGAAACAGACTTCTAAATCGCAACATTAATAGAGCATCTAGAAAGATTATGCACAGACACATTTCCTCAATTAAACCAAGTTCAAAATATCCAAAAGGGTAGGAGATAGGCAGAAGAGTAATCTTCTCTTTCTTATTAAATTACAAAAACCAAAACTCTGTGGAATAACTTCAGCTTCAAAGAAATCAAGTGTGATAAATGGTAGACGCAGGGGGCAAATGTCTGTTAGAAACAAGAACAGAAATGAACACACTTAACATAATTCCAAAAGCAAGGAGGCCGTTTCAAATGGTTATGAAACGGGTGGGATCACAGGCACATTTGAAAGGTGCTGCCTTGGAAAAGAAGAGTGACCCAATTTCTTTGGCAGAGAATAAAAACTAAAGACAGAGCAGAGATCTGGCCCACTAAGCAGAGATATCATAATGTGGCATGGTGGGCCACCTGTTGTTCTTCCCGTCTTCCTTACAAAAAGAACCATTAACAGTTTAGTTGGACAAATGGCCACATGGCCACTCAGAGTAGATTGCATTCTCCAGGCTCAGAAAGGTCATGGTACTAATTCCTTACTGAATTATAAGATGATGTGTTATATATGTGACTTCTGGAGGTTGTCCTTAGAGATGTACCAGTTTTCTCCCTTTTCTGTTACAGGCTGGAATGTGACTGTGATAGCTGGATCTAAAGCAGCCCTCAGGAACCATTAGGACAAAAAAACACACCCAAGGTGTAGGAACACACTGAGCTGGAAGGTGTCTGGGTTCCTAAGGTTACTGGAACCAACACAGATTCCTGAACCTCCCACTTCCTAACCATACATAAAAGAAAAAAAAAAAAAAACAGACTTTATCCTGTTTGAACCACTGTCATTGTGGAGGATGTTTCCTAAAAAGCATGAAGATAAAGAGTTACTCATTTGAGTGCTAACCTTGAAAGAACTCAGTCTTCTCAGCAATGCAGAAGGTAAGCTCCTGAGCTAGGAAGAAAACAATGAGGAACAGATGAGATGGGAGCTTAACTATGGCAGAGTGGGGAGAAGGGAGCATAGCAGAGACTTGACAGACAGGACTGAACCGAAAGGAGCCTCCTGCAGAAGTGAGGACCTAGTTGAGAAACAAGGGCATGGATACTTACTATACTCAGAGAGTCTCATCTTAGTTTCCTTCAACAATGCACATCTGAAAATAGATACTGGAAAAAAAAACACCAAAGTAGAATGCAGACATTAGGCAGTTGTGTATGTTTAGGGGTCGACAAAGCAGGCACAATGAAAAGGATTTTGAGATTAAGAAAACTTTGAGAGCTGGCAAAGCTGTGACAGAGACAACTAAGGGTTTCTGGATAAGAAAATCCAAACCGGCTCAGCACCTGTGGCTCAATGGGCTAAGGCGTCAGCCACGTACACCTGAGCTGGCAGGTTCGAATCCAGCCTGGGCCCGCCAAACAACAATGGTGGCTGCAACTAAAAAATGGCCGGGCGTTGTGTAGGGTGCCTGTGGTCCCAGCTACTTGGGAGGCAGAGGCAGGAGACTCGCTTAAGCCCTGGAATTGGAGGTTGCTGTGAGCTGTGATGCCACAGCACTCTTTCCAGGGTGACAGCTTGAGGCTTTGTCTCAAAAAAAAAAAGAAAAGAAAAGAAAAGAAAATCCAAACCAAGATGGAACGAAAGAGAATAGGGGACAATCTAGGTTCAGGGTCATGATGAAGGTAAAATCAAATTCAGAAAGAAGAGGGTGAAGGTACCAGTAGGTGATTGTCAAGGTCATGAGCTTGAATAGTCAAGTAGACACAATCTGAAGCCTAGGCTTTCCATTTACGAGTTGTATTACCTTGGGAAAGTCATTCAACATTCCTGAGCTTCTATCTTTTCGTCCATAAAATAGGAAAGAAAATACCTATATTATAGGATTAGTCCTGACCTTAGTATAGTGCCTGGTAAATAATAATTACTCAAATAAATAACAGCTATTGCCATCAAGCAGAGAGTTTGCATCTATGGAGGAGAACTCAGAGTCTGAGGTCTGAAGCGGTGGATAGCAGGGAAGAGAAGAAAGCAGAGGATGAAGAAATGATATAGTCAGAACCACATCTGCAAATTGTGCCCTCTTCCTTCCCAGCATCGACAATGCACTAAAGTGTTGGTTTTCAAACTGGGTTCCCCAGGATCCTGAGGATCATGGGTGCCTCAGGGGTCAGTCCCCTTGGAGGAAAACAGGGAGAGAAGACGACACCAATGGCATTCCTGTCATCCTCTCCTGCATCAACCTGAGCAGGTCTCTCTTTAAAATTTTATGTGTGAAAAAAACAAAATTAAATAAACAGTAAAGTTAAAATTAAATTTTATATGTGTTTTATATCTTGGGATTCAGCATAAACTTTCATTCAGAAACAAGTCTCTAGTAGTAAAATAAGGAAAAGGTAGAAGAGAAAAACAGGCAATCATAGTAGTAGAAATAGCAGTAGAGAAGAGTTGCCATTTACAACGCTCAAAGCCAAAGCTCTTCCCTCTGCACCAGGGTCTCAACCTTCATAATGCCTCCTAATGCCATGACCTTTAATATAGTTCCTCATGTTGTGGTGACCCCCAACCATAAAATTATTTTCATTGCTACTTTATAACTGTAATTTTGCTGCTGTTATGAATTGTTATGTAAATATCTGATATGCAGGATGTATTTTCATTGTTACAAAGGGGTCGTGACCCACAGGTTGAGAACTGCTGCTCTCCATGGTGGTATATAATGGAGAGCACCAATGAAAGCCCAGGTGGATGTGTCACGGAGGGTCCTAGCAAGACAGATAACATAGTTCAAAGGGTGATTTGAGGACTATTTTCAGGGTGTGGACAGAGTTCAGAGAAGCCAAGAAGAGAAAACATATTACTGCAAGGCCTGCAACAGTGGAGAGCCCTTAGTATACCCAGAACCAAAGAGGCTGAAGAGGAAATTAGAGAGTCCGAGGCCTGACTCAGCAGTCAGGGAAGCCTGTCCACAGGACTCCTGGCCTTTAGTGAGTGGACACTGTCACTGCTAGCCCACTGGCCAGCAGACAGGAGCCCGGGGAGTAAGTGCCCCGTCTCTCTCCCCACTTTCTTATCTCCTGCTGGGGTTGCCTACTGGCCAAACCCAATAGAAACCAGAGAATAAGATAGCCCAATTAACACAGTCCATAATGAGCAGACTTCTGGGACATAGACCAAGGTGGGGATGATAGAAAGTGAGGAGAGAGAGAGAGAGTGCGCAAGGGAGAGTGCATAAGCACGTGCTAGGAAGAAGACACGAGCCCTTACGTGTATGACGTAGCCTTCGCAGGCAGACACTTGCACTGTCACTCCTGCCTGATTCTTGTCTTCATGAATAAGTCACCAAGTCTAGCCCACACTCCAAGCAGAGGAGGGAAAACGGAGACTAAGCTCCACCTCTTGAAGGAAGGAGAATTAACGTGTGGACTTTGAAGCACCATGCCCACATCTTCCTGTATCTATCAGCATTGAAGCTCTACTTCCTCCTAACCCAGCCTGCTAGAGACCAGGCTACTCATGCACCTTCTGCATGAGAGGCCAGAGGCACACTTCCACTGTGGCAGGTGCCACAGAGTTCACCCAACAGTACTCCACGAAGAGAAAGGGAATCGAGAGCTGCAAGAAAAAAAGCCAACTGCACGACCATGTTATCTTGCTGATTAAACATAATTACAATAAAAGGTGAATTTTATTTCTGCTACTCCCCCTCAAAGAAAAATAAAAACTATAAGTGTGATAACTGAACGGCAAAATACAACATGTTGAAAATTATTCTGCTAGGAAATTCAGACAACTTTAAAGTTGGAGCCAGCACAGCACAATGAACTCTACAGGTTTGGGGTGGGTCGTTTGGAAGTTTTAAGATACACAAAAATCAAGAACCGTGAACTCTGCACAGACAGAAGCAAATGACAGCTCCCAGAAACACCAATGAGCTGAGCAAGCGGAAACTTGCATGGATGAGGCAGACAGGACTCTGTGGACCGTGTTTCTTAGAAATGAAATAATGGACCATAACACAGGCTGTCTCATAATTTTCATAGTGACCTGTGTGTGCTTGTTTATTATAGATGCGGGTAAGGGAGCAGGAGAGTAATATGTTGAAAGGGAAAAACAATTTTGGGGGTGGAATACAATGTCAGAACTTTTTGTGAAGGGAAGAGATTTAGAGCTATTGATAACGACCAAAGTTTAAAACATTTCCAAACAGAAGCATATTTGGTACTTGCTTTTAAATCTCACATTATTTGCAGTTACAATCCAAAATGTTGCTAACATTCCCAAGCACGAAGAAATTGATTTTCACACATTCACTTACAGCTTCTGTTGGTTTATGAGTTTCTGGTAAATACAAAGTCTGCCTTTCCCCCGACTTTTACACATTCCTTTGCTAGTCTAAGATAAAGATAATCACAGGCTTCATTCTTTCCTTGTGACAGATGTATAAAACAGAAGTCACACAAACCTAATGCTGTCATCCATACATTTGTCAGTGCCTGCGTTCCTACCATATGCTCGTGGATGGCTTGGTGTGGCACATAAAGAGTTCTGATCACACTGAGGTGCAATGCCAATTTCGTTGCAGTGTCATCACATCTGAGTAACCTTGAAAGGTTATTTTCTCTACATCCCATCTAGGATAATAACGCTATGATCCCCACATAAGTCATTGTTAAAAGCCTAAAAAGAAATAAAACCTTCACCCTTATTTGGTAAACCTTTTTTAAAAATAATCTACACAATGAGATTATTATTTTTGACATCTCGGAAACTTTTTCCAGGACTTCCGCTGTTTGCTGTTTCAGCTTTAGCAAATGCTTTGCTAATGTGACTAGACATACACTTATTTGTCCTTGTGGTCCATCTAGATTTCCACATCTCAGATTTTATTAAATAGAGTCCACTGATCGTTTGAACATTCAGCTCGCATGACAAGAATGTCCGGAAGCTGGTGGACAATTCTCTGACCCAGAACTCAGAAGTCGTGAGTGCTGGCTTCGTCTTTCTTCATGACTGACTCCCTGATGACAGGAAAGTCATTCTGCACCTCCATGTCTCTCTGTCTCTCATTGTCACACAAAAATAGGAGGCCAATTTTTGGTTTCTCCTTTACAGGTGTCCAAGCAAGATAGTTAAAAATGGGCCCAAATTAAGAAATGTTGCAAAATGGACCACTCCTGTGCAGATTCTTCCTCCTCATTTCAAAGTACTTTCAAAAGCCAACACCTGAGCATCTTTGGAGGATGACTTTGGCCTACCAGAAAGCCAAGTCCTGGGAGTTTACATCCCACCCCCCAGGACAACTGTCAAGTAAGGAAGTAACAACTGTAAAGTAAGGAAGCAGAGAGCCTAATTTCTTTGCCTCCAGATGAGAAAACACTGAAATTTAATTTAACTACTGTGATCTGAAAACCTAGCTTAAGACCATGCCCTGGCCTGACTTCCAGCTGCCTCTAGCCTGCTACCGCACACCTTCCTGGTCTCCCCTGTGAGCTCTTCTTTAATAAAGTGCTTAAGCATGAACCTTCACCTCCGCATCTGTTTCTGAGGAGCTCAACCTAAGACACAGCCAAATAAGAAAAACAATTATACTAAAAAATATTCTCAAAAGAGTTATGTCTCATAGGTACCATCAATAATTTCCTAGTTTAGACTCTTTCCCCTTGAGCAGCACCCATGGCTCAGTGAGTATGGTGCCGACCCCATATACCAAGGGTGGCAGGTTTGAACCCAGCCCCGGCCAAACTGCAACAACAAAAAAAAATAGCCAGGCGTTGTGGTGGGTGCCTGTAGTCCCAGCTACTCAGGAGGCTGAGGCCAGAGAATCGCCTAAGCCCAAGACCCGGAGGTTGCTGTGAGCTGTGATGCCACAGTACTCTACCGAGGGTGACAAAGTGAGACTCTGTCTCTAAAAAAAAAAATACTCTTTCCCCTAAAGTTTAAAAAGGAATAGTAGAAGAATCAATTTAATACTGGCCAAATCACCAGGGATCTTTCAAAGAACTCTTACACCTCAACCCCTCACCACTGCCAGTGATATGCAGATGGCTGAATTCAGACAAGTGCCAGCATTTGATATTCATATGAGTCAGGATAGGTAAGGTTATGCTACACTGACAAGCAACTCTCAATGTCAACAGGTTGGAACACAAAAAGGTTTATCTCTCCCTCACACATGACCCGCGTGGGTGGTCAAGGTGTTCTGTATCAAGGGTACTCAGGGACCCAGGCAGGGAAAGTCACCATCTTCGCCTTATGTCTAAATTCATACCACAGGGGGAAAATAACATGGCAAAAGGGACACTGATTGACCTTCAAAGCTTCTTCCTAAAAGTGACAGATACCACTCCTGCTCATATTCCATTGACTAAGGCAAATCATACGGCCATGACTAACATAAAACAATGGGGAAGTGAATTCTACTATATCCCTGCAAAGATGAGAACCAGATTTTTGTGAGCACCTCCCATGATTACAATAGTATCCTATGTACCATTCAGGAGGACCCTGAGGAATGAGGCATCAATTGCTTCTAAAAGGGAAACCAGACACATCTAATGACTAAGGACTTTATGACATTTACTGTCTTTCAATAAATCTTTTCTAAATGAAAACTACTCTTGGGCCTAGGAGGCAAAACATCATGGCACTAACCACATGCTCTGGAATGAAAGGTTCTGGATACAAACTCCAGATCCATTACTTACCAATAGCACAAACTCCAGAAAATTGTCTTTCTGATTGAGTTTTATTACCCAAAAAATAAGGACAAAAATAGAATGAACCCTGTTGAATTGACCAAAGAATTAGAATTAATAATACATGAAAATACCCAATAAATATTAGCTATTATATTCATAATTATTCCAAAGACAAAGACTGTACCTGCCCTTGAGACACTTACTACAAGTTATGGGGTACAGCTCTTCAACTCATTTAAGCTCAGTTTGAAAGACATTTATTGAAAATCTACTATGTGAAAGACACTAGATTGGGCACAGGAATACAGGAATAAATAAGGCACTATCCCTGCACTTTAAGAGTGGACAATTTGTGGGTAAAACAGGACATAAATAGATAATTTCAATACTTTTTGAGTGACAAAATGGAGTCAACAGGAATGCCAAAGAGGAACAGTTAACTAAATCCAAGAGTAAACAGACAGTTTTTTGAAGGTAACGTTTTTCCTGAGGTTCATTTTAAATGTGCAAAATCAGTTTTGCTTTAACTCAAGGTTAGTAAAAAGAAGCTTTCAAGTCCTAGAACGCCCAGAATGCTTTGCTGTCACGGTCGGTGCTTGGCGGGTGTCGCCTGGCGGCAGGAGCAATCCCCCGCCACCCTGCTCCCCTCCTTAATTCAAGAACTGCCAGTCAAAACCCAAGATGGATCTGCAAAGGGCAAACATGTACCCGAAGGCAGCCCCAATCCGCTCTAATGAAATACTTGAATCTTTTCACAAAACGAATTGTGATAAACAGATGAAATGTCTCAAAACAGCAAAAGCACAGATCTATGACACTGCCTTAGCCATGCTTAGGGAAAGAGGGAGTGTTTTTTCATTATTCTTTTCCATGATTTATCTGCTCAAAGCCCACATTAAAATGAATATTGGCACCCTTAAATTCCATGCATTTTTATCTCCTAGCCCAGAAAGACTAATTTAAGTTTTCCTGATGACTACAATCAGACACAATGAGAATACGATCAACAGACCAGACACCTCGGAGAGAAATAAGGCATACTTTTTCATACTGAAAAGAGAATACACATATAATCTAAACATGAAGCCAGAGGGCCCAGTTTTTATTTACAATCCACTTGAAAGAGATGGTTTCTATGGCAGCAGAAAATCTGAGGGCTTTTTCCAAAGGAGCTATTGAATTGACAAAAATTCACTCACCCCATTAAAAGTCTTTCTTCTTCTTTGATGATATACCAGAACTGATGAATTTAGAACAATTTTATGCCTCAATGCTTCTTCTACAATGTTCAAGAAGATACATGGAAAAGACTTTCACTTTCTTCTCCACAACTAGGCTTCTTACCAGGGCATGTGCCTAAAGTTTCATAGACATTCCAGGGAAGGGAAGGCCACCAGTTAATTAGTTCCATTAGATGAAGAAAGAGTGGGTGTGTGTGAATGAGAGGGAGAGAGGCGCAAATCTGTGGTTGATACTTTGAAAGAACACAGTTTAAAAATTCCAGTCAGGATGCCTTCTGGTCTGCTAGTAAAACAAACAGCTGCATAATTGATAATTCTTCCTGTAATCAAAGGAGGAAACATTTAATCCATCTCTTCCTTACATGTGATGGTAGTCACATGTAGTGAACTGAGTATCCATCAGAGGATAAGAACGCTAGCTCCCTGCTTTCAGATGTGAGGGACCAGTCTCTGTTCCACGAAGCAGGTAGCAGTAGTCACCAAGGGCCCACTGGATGAGAAACTCCATGCCAGGAGAACTGGGGCTTGGATGGCATGGTCGCTGCTCTTGGGGGAAAGCAGCTATCAAAAGGTGGGAGAGGATACAGAGAGAAGGAAAAGAACAATTCCCTAAAAATAAATAACAGTGGCAAGGGAATGTGAAGGAGAGTGGTCCAGGCCATCACTAGCTCTGACCTCCCTGCTCAGCTAAACACACATGGCCAATTTCCTCCTGGACGTCTCCATTTGGACAGCCCAAGCCACCTTCACACTGAATTCCTCAGCCTTCGGGCAGCAACAACTTCTTTTCCTGTGCAATCAACTCAAGAAATGTGCTGTCATCCACGTGGCCCATAAGCCAGAAGCTAGGAAATCATCCCAGAATCTGCCCTCCGCCTTCTCCTTTCCCCACCTCCCGTCCCCACACTCTGCACTCTCAGTGGGTCACAACCTTCATTCCCATCATCACTGTCCCTGGAGAGGACGCTAGCCTCGCTCTTTGCCGATCTCTTCCCCTTCATCCATTTCCACCCCCATAGACGACCTCTCTTTCTATGTGCAAATGTGGGCACAGGTCAAGTCACACTCTTACTTAAATCCCCCATGGTATCCCATTGATTTCAAAATTGTTTAAGACCCAACATAGTCTGTTTTCTACCTGGCTCCCTGACCTCCTCCGCCATACCCTCTGCCTCTCTCAAGCCTCACTAGCCTCCCCATATTGCCCTGAACAGCATCCCTGATTCACAACCTGTGCCTCTCTACAAGCCACATAACTGCCAGGTCTAGCCAGGCTGTGCTCACCTCTAGGGGTGCTGGCAGGTTGAGCTGTCCCAGCATTCAACATGTTTACCCAGAACTAAGAAGTAGAGTCATTCAGCCTCTGAGACCACAAAACTATGAACAATAGCTCTGCACACATGGTTTTGCTCAGCTACTGCTCTTCTGGCACCTGTCATATTTCACTTGTAATAGTGAGCTGAATTGAGTAAGAGGTCCAATCAAAATTCCTGGCCAGCAGAACAGCCATGTGTCCAGAGCGCCTGTGTGCTGGGAACTCGGATCTGTCCAATCTCATCTCAGTCTCACAAGAGCTTTGGGGGTGGAGGCTGTTATGACCAACCCTTGGATGAGAAAAGTGCTCTAAAATATGAAAAGGAGTAATATTAGCCTCTTCTCCCTGGGGCTAGGTTCATTGTGCCCCAAGGAGAGAAATGTGACTCTAGATCAGGGGTCCTCAAACTACAGCCCACGGGCCACATGAGTTGGTGTGAATCATGTTTGTTACCATTTTGTTTTTTACTTCAAAATAAGATATGTGCAGTGTGCGTAGGAATTTGTTCATAATTTTTTTTTAAACTATAGTCCGGCCCTCCAATGGTCTGAGGGACAGTGAATTGGCCCCCTGTTTAAAAAGTTTGAGGACGCCTGCTCTAGAGCAAGACTATTGTAAAAGTTATGAAGAAGTGGCCTCCGGCATGTGCCCCCGTGTGTGTGTGTGTGTGTGTGTGTGTGTGTGTGTGTGTACATGTAGGCACACAAAGGAAAATCCTGGGAACACCCTAGATATATATAGAGGACTTATTAAACCAGCTGTTAAAATAAAAAATTAGCTCCTTGTCAACATGTAAGCATATTCAAGATATATGTTTAAGTAGAATTAAAAAAGAATTACAGAAGAATAAGGATATAGAACAATAAGGATATAGTATGCTAACTTTGAGTAAAAAGAGGGGAAAAATAAGAATACGTGGTGGTATTTACCAATACAAGCATAAAAAAAAGAATAGCAGTGAATGTCTGAAGAAGCTGAGATGAGGGCTGAGTGCTTAGGAGACGGGAGCAAAGGGAACTTTTGCCACCTTTTTGAGTGTTTTAAGGCATATAAGTATATTACCAGTTCCCACCTTAAATTTAAGCAAATCTTCCATTTGTGTATGCCTTTACAGATTAAAAGGCTATTCCACACGTGTCATCTCACTGAATTCTCACAACAATTACATGTGTTTACAAGTAAGGAAACTAGGTCTTACAGTCTAAGTAACACAGACTGGGTTTGTCATGGTCTGAATGTTTGTGTTGCCCCAAAATTAGATCACGAGAGTGGAGTCTTCATGATCAGGATTAATGCCCTTATAAAAAAGGCCCTGGAGAGCTAGCTCTCTCCTTCCACCCTGGGAGGACACAGCAGGAAGCACCGTCTGTGAACCAGAAGCAGCCCCTGCCCGACACTAGCCTGCCAGTGCCTTCCCGTGGACTTGCTGGCCTTCAGACCTGCAGGCAGCAGGTTCCTATTGTTTACGAGCCACCCAGTCCGTGGTATTTCTGCCCCGTCGAGTGAAGCAGAAGCTGCCATGGGTCTTCTTGCCCATTCCTCTGCCCCAGCAGTGTTACATAAGGGAGGCAGCCCGAAGCACAGGAGAGACGTGGTGTGCTTGTCTATGTGAAGGAGTATGACACCCTTCTCTAAAGAGGTCCCCCTCTTCCCACACTCCCACCTCATAAAGGATGCTGGAAAAACCAAACCTTGAATTTTAAAGGTTACGCTGAATTGCAATGCAAACGTCCTGACATACATGTAGCACCTGGTGTTAGTGTGGTGCTGTGGCTTCAACCACCAGGAATGAACTCTGGTAACTAAGTCTGAGAACTTAAGTGGAAGCAGTTTAATAACTGGCAGGGTTCTAACAAGGAAAAGTCTCATATTCCACTCACTACAAATATCCTCTGTCAGGAATCCTTCCTCCAACCCTGGCGACAACTTGGGCAGACCCTAGAGCTTGTCTGTCTTCTTTAGGTCTTCGTGAGCAGTGTCCTTCTCAGGCGAAAGCCATCTAGCCCAATTTGCTAGCACGAAGACTTCAGTCTCTCACCCATAGTTGAGCTCCTACCCTCTGCTGAAGCTCAGGGCAGACCCACAAGGTGTACACACAGTGTGGGGTGCGGAAGATGGGTGTGCTCTGTTCTTCCAACTTTCCCTGCTCTTCCATCTGGACTTTTCCTCCCGCCCACTGTTCCGCTTCCCATTCTTGAGTTCAACACAAAAGATAAAGGAGAAAAGGCCTGCGTGGCAGATACACAGATGCAGCTGTCTTGTGGGAGGGGACACTTGAGGGCCCCTGATGAGCACCCACAGCACCTCCATACAGGCCAGGCTCTGCCGTCTTCCCTGATGTCTTGGGCTGCCTCCCAGATGCTATTCTAACAGGGCTACGTATAATGCTTGATGGTGCTGGAGTCTTCTGGCCCAAGGAAGCAGCCCTCATGGGTCAGGGCACCCCAGGACAGCTCTAGCCCAGCTGTCCTCCACGGGGGCCACCGGAACCATGACTTGCTGCCCCACTGCAGCCCTCTCTTGTTATTCTGCTGTCAGCCATGGCTCCAAGCAGCCTCTAGTTTATCACTTTCACCCCAAATTCTAAGGGACACCTCAGGTTCTCCTGAGGGCTCTTCCATGTCCTCATTCTAGCCACATCCATGAGAGAGTTCATGAGATCCCGCACTCTGGATGCCTCTAGAGGGGTTTTCTAGAAGCCATCCTCGCAAGAGATGGTGAGCAGCAGATGGGGTGGTTGGAAAGGGCCATATCTGCAAATGTTCATGATCCACAAAGCCTTCTCTCCTTCACGGTAGTACAAAGGTCACTACAAAAGTTTTGAGACAGACTATGTGATGCTCCATTATTTCACTTGCAAGAAACACAGTTGACAGCTTCCTTTCTGATTTGCACATGAAAGATCCACCTTTTTCAGCTTATCGGTGTTGCTGGGCGGGCTTTGTTTGTTTCCATCTGCGTGGCTCTCAGTCGGTCTCAGCTGTGCAGCTGAGAAGAGCGCACATTCCTGTGATGATTGTCTCTGACTTTTAAAGTGAGTTAGAAGGGTCTCAGGGCTTTGACCGTTTCTAATGGGCTTTCCCGGACCTTACTCTTTTCCTCACATCAATTTTTCAGTGGTCCCAAGAATTTACAAGAGGCCAAATTTCACTGAAAGATGAGAAGATGAGTGGGCCTCTGGTGACTGCAGGGACTGAGGAAAACATCACCACTGTGGAAACAATGTTCATGAAAACAATCAAGGGACATGTAAGGACACTCAAGTGGCACTAATTGCCTTGCCGACAAAATCCTGCATGATTATCTTCAAGTCGGGAAAGTTTCATCCCAGTGGTGCCTCACACTTTAACAGGTGAGCAGAAGTGCACCCCTGTTGAATGATGAGAAGAAATGCCCGTCAGATTCGTGGGAGGCAAGTGTAGATGCGTTTCTGACATTGTCACTGGTGACGAAACCTGGATTTGCCAGTCACGGTGTGGATTTTTCCCATGAAAATCCAGCAAGAAATGTGAAGCAGCCCCAAAGTGTTGGAAAGAAATCGGTGACAACTTTCTTCTCCAAAAGTGGTCATGTCGCAGCTGCTCCTCTGGAGGGGTAAAGGGTCGATACTGGTCAGAGCCACACAATCAGACACCGACCAAAAGTTTTGGGGAAGTTCCAAGAACAGCAGCCAAGGGCACGATTGCTGGGGACAATCTCTCACCATGAGAATGAGTCTGCCCACACAGCCAGCAGCACCATTCCGGTCCTGCTGTCCACAGAAGTTCAACTTATGACTCATCCACCCTACAGTCCTGACTTGGCCCCATGTGATTATTTCCTGTTCCCTATAGTAAAAAATCACATGCTCGGAAGAATGTTCTCCAGCCCTGAAGAAGGTCTTCAGGCCCATGCAAGTGAGTTTACAGCGCTAGAAGAAAATGAGTGGAAATAGTGTTTTCAAAAATGCTTTACAAAAATTCGATGCAACAGCTTTGATTATTTTGAGAAATATAGTAATCAAAATGATTTCGTGTTTCTTAATTTTTGTGTATCTCAAAATTTTCTAGTGTCCCTCATATAAAAAGTCATGTCGTTAGAATATCACCATCCTGTAATCACTAATAAATTAATGAATCTGGGCTTTGAGCAATAACAAGGACATCCAAAAAAAGAAGCAAAAGCAAAACACAGACATTGTGTGGCTCCTGGTGAGAGAACACATCACTGCCTGTTGCTTTACCAAAATGATCCAAGCTAAATCTGAGCAAGCCTCCAAATCCAGATGCCAATTTTCAGGAAATAGAGTACAAAGGGATACAGTGGCCTGTTCTTTGAATATGTAATCAGCAAAATCAAACTGTGGGAAGCTCTGCTGGTCAAATGCTCAAGAGAGTAACTGTAAGAAAAAGGGGAGGAATGGAATTGGTAAATCAAGAGACTTGAAAGGTTTATCGAGTTTTTAATATGAGTAAGACTAACCTATAGTGTCCAGATTCACACGTGGGTGTAGCCATAAAAATAATGCAAAGATGTGGTTACTGTAAAGTGAAACTGTATTTGGAGAACAGGAGTGGACCTGCATTTGGAATGCGATATATAGAGAGATTCTGGGGGTTGGTAGTTTTATTTAGTTACCAGATGGTGAATAAATGGTGTTTCCCTTTTAATAATTCACTAGGCTAAAAGTTTTGATCTTCTGGAATATGTGTCTTATTTTACAACAACAACAACAAAAACTGCAGGGCTGGGCATGGTGGCCCACACCTATAATCCTAGAACTCTGGGAGGCAGAGTGGATTGCTGGAGGTCAGAAGTTTGAGACCAGCTTGAGCAAAACCAAGACCCTATCTCTAAAAACTAGCCAGACATTGTAGCAAGTACCTGTAGTCCCAGTTACTCAGGGGGCTGAGACAAGAGGATCACTTGAGCCCAGGAGTTAGAGGTTGCTGTGAGCTTTGATGCCATGGTAGTGAACCATGGGCAACATAACAAGACTCTGTCTCAAAAAAAAAAAAAAAGATGTGCAGAAAAAGGAGAAAAGCAAAGAAAACTTACTTATGCAGAAAACAAAGCTAAGAAAATATCCTCTGCCTTTTTTGGTAGGCAGGATCATGAGCCCAACCCCAAAGATATCTACCTTTTAATTCCCAGAACTTGTGAATATGTGGCCTCTTATGGCAAAAGAGATTTTTGTTTTTATTGTTGCAGTTTTTGGCCAGGGCCAGGTTTGAAACCGCCACCTCTGGTATATGGGGCCAGTGCCCTACTCCTAGAACCACAGGCACCACCCTGCAAAAGAGACTTTTTACAAATGTGGTTAAGGATCTTGGCATGGGAAGGTGGTTTTCCATATAATACCAAAGTAATCACTAGGGTCTCTATAAGTGAAAGTGGGAGGCAGGAAAGTCAATGGCAGAAAAACCAATGTGAAGACAAAAGCTGCAGTTGGGGAAATGCAGTGATGGGGCTTTGGCCATGGAAGCGGGGCACCCACCAAGGAATGAAGCAGCCTCTAGAAGTTGGAAGGGTGAGGTAACCCAGAAAAGCCTTTAAGGCCTCCTCTAGAAAAAATACAGCCCTACTGATACTTTGATTTTGGCCCAGTGAGACCCATTTTTAACTTCTGACTTCTAGAACCATAAGGAAATAAATATGTTGTTTTTAGCCACCAAGTTTGTTAAAATTTGTTACTGCAGCCACAGGAAACCAGAAAAGCCTTTCTCACAAAGGCAAGAGTTCACTGAAGGCTAAAGGTTGCCAAACTAGTTCAGTTTTGTGGAATATTTGTCATACGTTTCTTGTCAGCTTTTATCTTCAGACAAAACTCTCAGATAACAAAACAAGTCTCACTGAAAATCTCTTTTATCAGGCAAAAGGAAATTCTTGGAAGGACAACATTAGGAAGCTCAGAGAATCAATGACCCACTATCGAACCAGTCTTGGTTACAGAGGGAAATGAGAAAGCAGCAGAGCTCAAAAAATCAGGAAGGCTCTGCTCACGGTGAGGCCACTAGGGTAACTTTACCCTTCCTTCTAAGTTTCCACAACCCTAAGGCAACAATGGAAATCTTTCACCCATGGGGAAGCCAGGGACCTAGATTTACTATCGCACCAAGATCTGACAGAAGGAAGGGGTGGCTGATGGTCGCTGAGTGCCAAAACACTGGCAAATATTTACCACCACTTTCATATCAACGTCATTTGTAAATTTGTTAATGAATGTGTCTTAGTCTGTTTGGCTGTATAACAACATACCACAGACTGGGTGGCTTATAAGCAGAAATGTATTGCTCACAGTTCTGGTGGCTGAAAAGTCCAAGATCAAAGTACTGGCAGATTTGGTGTCTGGAAAAGGGCCCATTCCATGCTCATCAATGGTGCCTTCTTGCTGTGTCCTCACATGGTACAAGAGATGAAGAGTCTCTCTTTCGAGCTTCTTTTATAAGGACACTTATCTCATTAATGAAGATAGAGTCCTGCCAAAGGCCTTACTTCCTAATATCGTATCTTGGGGGTTAAGGTTTTAACATGTAAGTTGGGGGGGGGCACAAGCATCAGACCATGGCAGAGCAGCTTTTCCCAAGTAATAATGGAGGACGAGAGCGCCCTCTACTGAGAAGGATGTGCACTTCAGGCAAAGGTCAATGGACTGAGCCAAGGCACTTCCCAGGTGAGGAGACCTGAAGGTAAAGAGGATAGAGGACTAAAAAGGGAGGCACTGAGAAAAAGGTAGAGGGAGACGACAGACAGGAGCTTTGGGGGAACCCTCAGCTAAGCCTCCCAGCCTCTCCCATTCACTCAGGGCTAATCTCAACAGACCTCATCCCCTGTGGTTAGGCTTTGCAACAATTCAACCCAACCACACAGACTTCTATCCAGAAAATAAAAGAAAAAGCTGACTCCTTAAGTAATTATTACCTTTGTCTGTCTCCTATGAGTCTTCACTCCTAGTCCTTTGCATCACGGAAGAGAAGGCCATATTTTAATATTGCTGTAGGCACAGTTTGACCTTTAAATCGCATTATTTAAATATTAATGACATAGCAGGACAGCAGCCTACTGACAGGTGTTACACAAGTCAGGCCAAATAGGACACTAAATCTGTGAGCCGCTTTGAAACTCCCATTAGCTATAATGAGGAATAGGCATGTATTTCCACACATTGTCCAGCACTGGGTCGCTCCACAGCCAGGCAGAATAAATTAACTGAACACGGTGTTTGAAGAAAACGAAATCACCATGCTACCTTCAAAATGCAGTTTAATCACTTCCACAACTCTACGTGATAGTAACAGGAAGGGCCTGTTTGTTCCTCAAACTTTGAAGTGAATACTGCATTGCCTTCAAGGGCTGGATTTTATCCTGAGGGATGAGAGCAGAAGCCTTACCTCCCAAAAGGGCCCGAACAGGCTGTCTTCCTACCTGCCCATGACTTCTACCTGGCTGGTTTTATAGCAGCAGATACCCCCGAGTCACTGTATGGGTCCCTTGGCTTCTCTGGTTGAAGCTGAAGATGCCCCAGGCTGCAATGATTTAACCTTTCCAAGGCATCTAATGAGCCGAGGGCCGCTCAGCTCCCTGCCATATCCCCCAGGCCAGGGTTTCCTCAACTCAGCACAACTGACGCTGGAGGCCTGGATAGCCTTTCACAGCAGGGGCTCTCTGGTACATTGCAGGACATGTAGTAGCATCCCTCTAGGCACTGGATGCCAGTAGCAACTGCCCAGGTGAAACCAAAAATGCTCCCAGACACTGCCAAAGTCTCTTAGGGGGTGGAGAGAGCAAAATGGCCCCCAGTTGAGAACCACTGACTTAGGAGACAAAATTTTAACTATATACCTCAGCGTTTTAGGGGAGGCAAATTTTACTTCCACTCCCTTAGGGTTTCTTGGCTGAACCCTAAAATTAAAACTGGTATAAGACAGAACAATAGGAGAAAGCATGCACATTTATTTAATGTGAATTTTACATGACACAAAAGCCTTGATGAGGACACAAAGACATAAAGTTAGAGATAAACATTTAGGTTCTAAATTAGAGAGCAGCAAATTATGAAACTGTCACAAGGCAAAGAAAGGGTCTTCAGCTAAGGTAGTTTGTTGGTCAGAGAACTGGCTAGAAGAATGAGAATTGTTCTAATAAAGAATTTATCAGGGCCGGGCATTGTGGCTCACACCTGTAATCCCAGCACTTGGGAGGCTGAGGCAGGTGGATTGCTTGAGCTCAGGAATTCGAGACCAGCCTGAGCCAGAGTGAGACCCCATCCCTAAAAATAGCCAGGCATTGTGACGGGTGCCTGTAGTCCCAGTGACTTGGGAACCTGAGGCAAGAGGATCACTTGAGCCCAAGAGTTTGAGATTGCTGTGAGCTGACTCTGCAGCACTCTACCGAGGGTGACAAAGTGAGACTCTGTCTCAAAATAAAGGATTGTTCTAATTATTTCCTCATCCTCAACTTCCCATCCCTGAAGATAAAAATGATACTTTCTCTCCAGTATAAGGAGGACATCTGTCACGCGGGAATTTCATCTCTTGCTTTTTGAGAAACAGAAGGAAGGTTAGAGTGACCTTCTTGCACATGTTGGTTTTTAAGTGCCGTTAACTCAGAATAGTCAGCGTGCCAGAGCTGCATATTTTTAACTCCTTTGGTGTCCTCGCATGGTTCTACAGATGTTCAAAATTCTCACTGCAGAATCCAACAGCCTGGTTGGATTAAAGGTGACCTGCCGATTTAAGTTGACATATTATTCATGATGCTGTAGGCCAGAAAAGAGAATTAACGTCATGAGGGATACGAGATTCTGGGAGGAGGACTCTGATTCAGTCACCTGAGACTGCACTAAGAGAAGGCGTCCATACATCCTAGGGGAATTCTTTCTCAAACCGCACTGAATCTGACATGCCAATGACTCATTTAAAATTGGGTCTGATTCTACTTATTCCAGAAATAATATTTGTTGATCATAGGACACTGCTTAGTGAGCCAAAGTATGAAAAATCTGGTTGGCATATTTTCATGTGTGATTTGGTTTGGGTTAGATATTTTGTAATATTTGTAACTGTGCTATATTAATAATATCACTCAAAAGATTCCCCCCCAAAAAAACTGTGCAATGATTCCTTCCTTCAGAAGTGTTTTTCCTGAAAATTTTATCCCATGAGGAACTGAGTTGTTGCAGAAAATAGCTGTGAATGGAGACAGCAGCAACCGCCAATGGGCCAATCAGCACTGAGGCTACAAGCCTGTCCCTGGGCACTATGATGCCCACAGATGGGTGCTTTCCAACTGATGCTGTTTGTGTGCTTCTGAGGATCTGCTGATGATAGCAGCAAGAAAAACAACTTGCAAGTTCATAACTAGAGTCTGGTTTACAATTTTTGGCTAATCACAGTTGATTTTATGCCAGACACTATTTCATCAAAACACCCCAACCCTTGATAAATAACAATGTGTGGGAATCTCCCTGAGTATGTTAGAATAAACACAGCTTGAATATCACAGTGGGATCTCTGGTCAACCAATACCTTCCCAAGCTGTTCTGCACAATCCACTCCTTAACCTGTGTTATGGTTCTCAAAGTGCAGCCCCAAGGCCAGCAGCACCCTCTTGAACCCTCACTCAGACCTACTGAATCAAAGGCACCACTGGAGCCCAGAAATCAGTGTTAACAAGGCCACTGGGTGATGCTGATGTGGCCAAAGCTGAAGATCCACTGACCTAAAAACAAGTTTCATTAAGAAATTAAACCAAAACCTAATTCATGAAATTACCCATTTTCTTTCCTACTCTCAAATATATAACCCAGCACTCTTTCCATGTAGCATCACTGACATTATTAACACTGACAATATTGTTTGTAGGCGGATTAGAAAAAGAACAATGCAAAATCAACAGAATCTTAGCCTCTTTTATTCTCTTGTAAGTCCCGAAATACATGAGAATCTGGATGACGCTCACCAAATTTAAGAAATTCAGAATTGTGAGCACACTGGCACCTTTCTCTTTGTCTCTCATACATATGTATTATTGAAGAACATATGTTGTTTAATCAGAAGATAGCATTACACTTGGTAATGTTCACGGGCACTGGCAAATATTTCCCTTGCAAGCTGCCATAGTTAATTATCTGGAAAAATATAAATATTCACATTTGGCCAAATTCCTTATACTTTCTTCCTCTGTATCTCTTCTGCAAACAGCAGCCTCAGCCAGGTGTCCCACTGTTCATCAGCACAAAGCTCTTGAATCACAGACCCCACGGGTTTACAAAAACAACAACAACGAAAAAATAGTGTCCTTCTAGTTGGCAATACAGCACTGTGAGCTAAGATAGGGGATAAAGGTGGAACATGGAGGGGTTGGGGAGCACCAAGGGACCCTGAGAGGCAGCTGTGTGAGAATGCTGGCTGGCAATGCAGGCAGACAACTATGTGTCACACACTTAAAAATGGGTTAAGTGGGTAGGTCTCATGTTGAGTTTTTACCACAAAAAGGTAAATATTTGTAAACACCAAATAAGCAAATAAAAAGAAGTTAAGCAACCTAACCAAGTTAACACAATTAATAAGAGGAAGAGCCATAACTTAAACTCAGATGTCTTGTCCCCACAGAGCCCACACCTACTACCAATAATATTCTGCCTCTCCACAAATACTTAAATATCAACTTAGCATATATTTATTGATTAGGTGATTGTCAACTCCTAAAATGCAAGCACACTTCAGAAAGGGTATATGTCTACTGTGAAGTACTACTCAGCCA
Source organism: Perodicticus potto (assembly GCA_963574655.1). Classification (NCBI taxonomy): domain Eukaryota; kingdom Metazoa; phylum Chordata; class Mammalia; order Primates; family Lorisidae; genus Perodicticus; species Perodicticus potto. The sequence continues at coordinate 36,539 of CAUYRH010031415.1, forward strand.
CAAAAAGATGAAGATGTTACATTTTTTTCTTTTTCTTCTCTTTTTTTTTTTTTAAGACAAGAACCTCACTCTCTTACTCTAGGTAGAGTGAGTACTGTGGTGTCATAGCTCACAGCAACCTCAAACCCCAATCCTCTTGCCTCAGCCTCTTGAGTAGCTGGGACTACAGCCGCCTGCCACAGTGCCTGGCTAGTTTTTTTCTATTTTTAGTAGAGACAAGGTATCACTCTTGTTTAGGGTAGTCTCAAACTCCTGAACTCAAGCGACCCTCTCACCTTGGCCACTCAGAGTGCTACAGGCATGAGCCACAGTGCCCAGCCATTTTATATCTTTTGTATTTACCTGGATGAAATTGAAGTATGTTCTTCTTAATAAAGTATCACAAGAATGGAAAAATTAAGTAACCAATGTATTCAACACTAATATGAAACCAATAGATAAACAACTACAGGCCCACATGAGAGAAAAACACAATGATATTCAAGTGGGGGCTGGAAAATGGGAAAGGAGAGGAGGGAGGAACATCAGGAAGCTCTCACCTAACATGCACAATGTGAAAGTATACATCACGTCCCCTGGATAAGGGGCTTAACTACAACTTGAACTTTACCTTAGAAATGCAAACAACATAGCCTAATCATTTGCACCTTCTTATTAATCTGAAATAAAAATTCATTCATTCATTAAACAACAAAGGGAAAATCACTCATTAACACCTCAACAGAAAACTTTAGCACCATGGGCTTGGTAAAAAGGTGAAAGTAAGTAAACATTTTGCCAAAAATAAGTGAACAGTGGCTAAGGCCAATTTTATTGTATGTAAAGAAAATATATAGAAAGTGGGGGTGAATGATTAGAGCTGAAAGAATTGTTTTCTAGCCTTTCATAGGCACAACACATAACTCTTCAGCAGTAAAGATTGTCAACAGGAATTTCTCCACAGAAAACCTTGAAAGTGTCTGTCAAGATAGTGGTTTGTTTATGTGCTTGTATAACCCATAGCAGGCCCAGGCAGAGATAAGTCTTCTTAAGGTAGAATACTGCAGGAGGAATGCTTATCAGTACTCTAGACACCAAAACTATGACTATAAAAATCAGGTAAAGAACCAGATCAAGACACATGAATGGAGTCAGATGTAGAATGCCTAGATATCCTCTGATAAATAGTATTTTAAAAAATAAAAAATAGTATTGATGCCCACAAAAGAATTTGTTATATGGCTTGTCCAACATTCTATAGTGAAAACAAATACAATATGCTGTATACATGAATATCTAGCAGATCACAAAGAATGGATTTTGACGTGTCGGTTCATTTCATCCTCACCAAGAAACTAGAAATGACACTTGGACATATGCGGTCACTCAGAAAATATTAGCCAAACATTCATCAAAACCAATGTGGAAAAAAAAATTCTGAGTTCGATTATATTCTTCCAGATCGGGGAAGCCTTTTGTGATCAGCCCATGCCCTCTGCATAAAAGTTGACTTCTTGTTTAGATCCTTTGAGAAGAAATCATGAAGCATGCTGAGAATTGGTTCAGACCTGTTCAAACTTATACACTTACATCTCATGCATATGTAAGCACTTGGAGGTAAATTTCCCTTACTTGTTTGTTTATGTGAAGAATGCTTACACAATATTGTAGCTCTCTAAATGAACTACATGATGAGATTTTCCCTTTAGAGGCTACATTTTGTCTGAGTACTCAGCTTCCCTAAAAGCCATGCTATGATAATGATATGGGCACTTTCTATTTGGAACACATCATACAGTCGATATCTTAGTGCACAGAACCACAATAATTCCATGATGCATCAGCTGATGTCCTCCCACTCCCATCCAGAAACAGAACCTCAGCCTGTGTCTGAACCATCACTTCATGCTGTGTATTGTGTGGGAGTCCTCACAACAAGGAGCAGTGAGTTGTCAGTCAGCCTTTCCAGACCTCCTGCCATAACTAGAGTTCTCTTTTGAAGGAGCAAACGAAAGAAATGGAAACCAATGCTTCTCATTTCGGTTTGGAGCAAGACCATTCATGCAAATACTCACTTATGCACCAGTGAAGAAAACAGTACAAAAGAATATGTCAACAAGTGAAAATTCTTATAATATACCCCTAGTGTATTCCTAATCCAAAAGAACTGTGTGAAAAATTAACTAAATCAATATAATGAAGGATTTCATAGAAAACATGATCTTTGAGTCAAGGAATGAGAAACAGAGATTGAAAGAAAGGATTTAGAAGAAAAACAAAGACAGAAAAGAAGTATAAAAGATTGGAACTAATGAACAACTAGTGAGATGGCCCTCATTCAGAAGTGAAAAGTTTATCAGGAGATCCAAATTACTCTTACCATATAAAGATAACTTCACCCCAGAAAGTGCTTAGCCTCTAACTCGGCTTTTAAAAGAGCCCATCTTCTCCTGAGAACCTCTTTGATAAGGTTCAAAGAGAACCAAGTCTCTTTTGAAGTCTTGCAACAGTCTCAGTCTCCAAAAGAAGACAGGACATAAATCACCTTCCATCTCTCCCAGCCCCGTGGGAACTTCCAGAATGCACCATGTTTTGCGTTATTCCCAAGTTATTGAATTTTGAACTTACATCAAGCTAGAATATTCTAACAGGTAACATGGAGTACTAGAAAAGTCAGACGTTGAAAACCTTCTCTCAGCCTGGTCAGGAACTAAATAGTCCACCACTGTTGAATTGCTTCACTTCTACGAGACCTAGGTTCTAGGTTTCTTCACTAAATAAACGAGAAGAACTGAGCTAGAGCAGGATTTGATAAACTACAGCCCGTGGGTCCACCATTTGTAAATAAAGCTTTATTGGAACATAGCCTTTCTCATTTATTTACATATTGTCTATAGCTGCTTTCTAGCTACAATGGCTACAGTTGAGTAGTTGCAATAATGATCACATAGCCCACAAAGCCCAAAATAGTAATATCTAGACCTTTAAGAAAAAGTTTGCCAATCCCTAAACTGGATGATCTATCTGTTACCTTCCAGATTTAAAAGTATATGGTTCTAACTAATCAAAAAGAATTGATTAATAAATAATAGTATAATATTATACTTGTATAATATAATAGTCCTAATAAATAATAGTAAAAGTCAGGAGTCTTAACAACCGCAAATAGCTAGTAATTTGGCCCAACCAGTTTAAGAAAAAAAGTTATTGCTTATGTAAGCTAAAAAGTCTATAGATAAAACTGATTTAATCTGATATGTGTGTCACAGCACAATGTTACGGGGAATGAGCTCACAACTCCATGCTCTTCTTGATGCTTTATCCTCAAGATCTTCAGAATTAGACCAGGGAGTTTATATTCCCATTGGTGTAATACACAGTCCAGAAGAAGAGAGAGAATGTACTTCCTCAGTCCCCAAGTATGGCCTTATATTGACCTTCACAAACCTGACAGAGGTCTTGGACCTATTCCTGAATAAATCATCATGGCCAGGAAGACAGGATGATCACTCTGGAAACCTCAAGTGGATTCATTTCCTCAATGCACATGGGCTGAAAATAGAGAATTAAACCATTCTTGCCACAAAAAAAAAACAGGACATTTATGTTGGGCACAAAAGCCACATACTTTCTCTACAAGAGCATAATAATCTCTCAAACCAGTGGAAAGTTTCTTTGAAACTTGGGGGGTTACATATAACATACACTGGATAGTCATTAAGAAAAAATTACTTAAAGCCATATAATTACTAGATAAAGTAAAAAATACTGAAAGTTAAAGTGATATTAGTAACTACACACTAAAATTTTAAGTATATGATGACTTTTTTATGAGGGTCAATGGTAGGTCAATAAAATGACAAAAGTTTTTTATTACCTTATCATTTTAAGTTCAGCAGGGATTTGGAAGCAAGATTATTTGAGAAAATTAAAAATTGCATGATGAATTTATCTTCCTCACACATTTCTTTTCAATAATACTTGTCCCTCCTATTTGCTGCTGAGGGGTCTTGAAATTTTTTGGAAGGCACAGATTCTAAATGGGCCTATAAGACCAGAAGAACATATAATATTTGATTTTATCCAGGATCCAGATGCTCCCAAAAGCAGCACTTCCATGTGCCAGGTATGAAGGTAGATAGTAGCCTGCATAACCCAGGGTACAGGTAAATAACTCCCTCTGCTTCCTTATAACCCATAATCAAGACCAGTGATTTTTACCAGGCTCAACTAAACAAAAGGTAACATTTTCTATATCTCTGTAGGTGTACTAGTCATCAGAGGCTGAGTTCTCCTCTGAAAAAAAGAATAGAATCTAGAAAGTAACAGTATGGAATTGGCAATTCCTTTTTTATTTGTTTATATCTTGGAGTCCTCCATAAACCTATGAACTATCCCTAAACTCTACTTTTGTATGGAAATTATTCTACACAAAAGAAAGAAAGACATGATCAAAGGATTAACATTCTTGGGGTTTTTTTTTCACTCTGTACCAGGAACTTTACATATGTATGCTATTGAGTCTCACAAAACCCTGAGATGTATTTTATGATACCCATTTTACAGATGAGGACAATATTATACCCACAGTCACAAACCCAATCAACAGTAAGGAAATGTTCTCAACTGAATATGTGCTCAACCCATGCCCATCTGATTTCAAAGTTCAGATTTCCCTTTAGTAATCTGCCTCCCAATGTTTCTTTTCTATTTAAAAATAAGGAAAGAGACCTGCAGAAATGACTGCCTAACTTCTTGGCTTCCTTTCTTTCCAAGCAGAGTAGCTAACAGTCTTTTTAATCCCTTTCTTCCACTACCCATTGGAAAAGACTAAGCAGGATGTAAAAAGTGCCCTTTCGAAAAGGACTGGTAGAAAAGAAAGGGTCTGGCAAAGAGCAAACGTAGGAACACCAGAGCCACACAGCCATATGTGGGCTCTGTCTCTTCCTGGCTATATGTCCTTGAACAGGCTTGTTAATTGCTCTGTGCCTCAGTTTCAAACATCACAGGATTCTTGGGAGGAATGAGTAAGTTATCATGCAACAACCGAAGAGCAGTGCCCAGCACTTAGTAAGTCCCCAGTAATGTTAATTCCCATCAACTCTCCTCCTTGGCCACACTTGGTGCAATCTATGAGGGCCCTCAGCTTCCATGTAATAATCAACCCTACAGAAAGAACAAGGTATTTTGCATACACTTTAAATGGTCACAAATTTATTAGCATTTGTAGCCAGGGTTCCCTGTCTGGATGTTTTTTTAGCCCATCTGTTAGATGAATAGTCTCAAATTTGAGTGTACATCAGAAGTCCCTGGGGGGCAAGTTAAACCACAGACTTTCCCCCACTCCCACGCCTGCCCCAAATCTAATTCAATAAGGGAATAGCCTGAGAATTTGTATCTGTACCACATTCTTATATATTACTGTTGGTTCGGGAATGATACTTGAAGAACCACTATAATAGATATATTTTGGTGTATAAGAAGTCCACTTAATTCAACCGTTGAAGGCCTATTATGCAGCAAAACTTTAGTAATTAAAGGAAGGAAACAATCAAAACCAAAATTAATTGCAGAGGCTCTACCTGTTGTGGAGGGGACCCCGGGGAGTGTGATATAAGATCACATGCATTCAAGGTGGTATGGCCATAGACAGGGTGAAGTGTCATAAGCCATGTCAGTAAGGAACAAAATCTCTCCTTTGCTCCACCAAGCTTGAGAACATTTTCGGGTACACTAAGATGTGTGGGGAGACACAGAGCTCATATGAGTGCTTTGGGCTTTTTATTGTTGCTGCTTCTTAGTGGGAAGGAGAAAGGAGTCGAGGATGGGTGAGAAACAACCAGGATAAGAGGGGACCCAGGAAAGGAGTGAAAAGTGCCTAGCAGCATTCTAGGAGGCTGCAGCTTGAGTTGGCAAAATGGTGAAGGGGTTATAAAAAATATTGCTCAATTTCTCTGTCTCCAAATCTACACCAAATCTAATGTTGTGGGCTGAATTGTGACTCCCCCCCAAATATATGTTAAAGTCCTACTTTCTAAGAATGTGACTGCACTCGGAGATGGGGTCTTCACAGAGATAATTAAGGTAAAATGAGGTCTGAGGTTGGGCTCCTACACTATATGACTGACATCCTTATAATTTAAGGAAGTTAGGACACTGACACACAGAGGGATCGCTGTGTGAAGGCGCGTGGGGAAGGTGGCAATTACAAGCCAAAGAGGGAGACCTCAGAAGAAACCAACCTTGATCTTGGACTTCCACTCCCCACAGCTGTGAGGAAATCCATTGCTGTTATTTAAGCCCCCTCATCTGTGGTTCTTTGTTATGGCAGCCTGAGCAAGTCAATTGCCACCCGAGGGCCTTGGAGTGGCGTTGCAGGGGGAAAGCTGTAAAGTAAGAAAAGGGCCTGAGTTCTGCAACTCAGATGACACAAGGCCTACATGGGACAGCCACACACTCTGTAACTGAATCATGCCAGGAAAGTAGAGGCTTGGACACAAAGGAAGCCAACGGAAATGTGGGCCACCCCACCCAGAATCCCTGGAGAGCCTGGGAGTGATGCTATTCCCGTTGATTCTAGAATGGGATCGGATCCAACTTCATTTGGATCTTAGTGGCCGGGAAACCTCAGCTGCCATCTAGTTAGTATAGAGCTGCTCTGAGCTCTTTGAAGGAGTGAGGAGAGTCCAGTTTTGTAGGTAAAGGACTCCAGACAGGACTAGACTCATTTCAGCACCACCCTTTTGATATCACAAGTGGCCAAAGAAGCAAAAGGATCATTTGCTCTGGACACTTCTAGCATCGTTAATATTTCGGCTCGTGCTCAAGAGTTTGGGAGTCATTATGCTTCGAGAAGAAATGTCATTTACACCGTCCCAGTATGAATCAAGAGCTCTGGGAAAGGAGAATGCAAGTCTTTTGGTAACAGAGACAGAGAAAATCATTCAGAAAAGAATATTAATCAATTGGTAGTAGTTAAAAAGCAATGTGTGATTTGTGTGGGCTTTCTGCTGTAATTTACATGTAACCTTTTTTCTCCTCCACAATAAAATTCACAAACAACAGAGACATCTGTTTATTGGTCTCCTGCCTCCCATTCGCATTCATCAGGCATCTGGGTGGCACTGGTGGGAACTTTTAATTATTCTACCCCTTCCTCGACTGAACACCTGATTGCAGTTTCCTGGTTGCACCTAGAGGGGCCCCTTACTAAGCTGTAACTAAGATGAGTTTCCTTGGGTGGTTTTCAAGTACTAATGACACCCCATTTGCAGACAAAATCACACTGGTGGTGAGTGGGAAGCTGGGACTCCCTGGAAATATCCTGTAATGCCTGCCCCTCCCCAAGTGCTAAGGACCAGGAGAAGGGAGCACTAGGATAAGTCTTTTGCACCTGGGATGCAAAGGAGTATCAGGTCCCTAAGGACAATTGAGGGACAGAAGGAAGGATTTTATGACATGCCACGAAGTATAATAAATTCCCATCAGATACACATAGAGAACATCCCCTTCCCTTGGAGGGTCGCTGTCATTCTCTCCTCTCCCAGGGGCTGTTTCAATACAATTCCCTGCATCCTACCTTCATGCCAAATTACCAAAGCAATGAGTCCAGAAGAGGACTATGGGGACTCAAGTGATTGAGGTGGAAACTCAAGAAGAAAAGCACTCAAATGCACGGGACAGAAGTGTCAGGAATAAAGTACTCATCTCTACTACTATTTTTTTCCTCTTGAAAATCTGAAAACAAATTTTTGTAAATGGGCCTGAAGATATGATGTTTTGGTGACAGATTTCTGTAGCAATAGCACTTAGTAACAATCCAGTTGCAAGCAATCACATATCCTTCCCAGGGCCTCTGGCTGCCTCTGCCTCTTCCAAACAACACTGGGCATTTTCTCTACCACAACCCCAGCTGAAATCAAAGAATTACTAAAGTTTTTAAGAGTAACATTTCTACATGCAAAGCCACATGGACTTGTGGGGTGCTAAAGTTTGACACAAACCAGAGATTTCAAAGATGCTAATGGGGTTCTTGACTCAATTAGGCAATAAGGAAATGGCATGGTTGAAACATCATAATATTAATAACCAGACAAGCCTGAGTCCCAGTTCTGACTCTCACTAGCTAACTAGCTGGAGATCCTTACTTAGGCCATTCAACCTCTCTGGCACTGTTTCTTTTTCATTAAAATGGGAATCATTACACTTACTGTGTAGTATCTGTACTTAGTAAGTATTCAGAAGACAGCAGTTATTTTGGGGAGGAGGAATTCTCTTGCTTTTGTTGTTGCTGCTACTGCTGCTGATGAAATAGGACAGAAAGAAGTATAAAATCCCCATAGTGGGCAAATATTTCTGGAGGAGTTGCATTGTTGGAAATAAGACCATACTCTTACACAAAGGAAAGAAACCAGGCCTAGTTAAGATATATCATACAACAGCCCTAGAAAGGCAGAAAAGCCCTTCCAATTCTGCCCAGCCTGAAAATTCCCCAGTTATGTAAAATGGATAGTGAACCAATTAAAGACAACCGAATGTAAAGACCAATCAGAAAGCCACTCTAATTGGATGAGCAATCAGAGATTGTCTCAAGACTTCCTCTTTTTAGTCCATAAAATCTTCCAAGCTGCTTCAAACTCCTGCTCAAGTGAATTGAAAGTGACAGTGGATGGCTCCCTTGCAGCTGCAAGCTTAAGCACAGCCTTTGCTAATTTGGTCTCACGCTTGCTTTTGTCTTTACCTATTAATTCACCCTCAGTCATTAATGCTTCACCCTAAATTTGTTACCACAGGATAGGTAGGTTTGGAAGGGAAGTGACAAAGGACATGTGTGCGGTAATAGAGTCGGGAGCGAGGCAAGAAGGAGAGCGTGAGCGCCCTCTGTAGGAAGAGAGGCCCGTGGCGGCCGACATGCACCAGATGGGCTCTGGGTTCCTGGGGTATAGAAAGGGACAAAGCTGAATGGGAGGATTTGTTTTTTTTAAAACAAAGAGACAAATGCTAAATATAGACTACCTAAGTCACCCTGGCTTTCAGTAACTGGCAGGAGATCTGCTTTGGAAATATTCTTGTCACTCAGTATCTGCAGGGGATTGGTTCCAGAAAGCACATATCAAGTCCCACAGTTGGCCCTGCTGGGACCCTGGTAATAAAAAGTCTGCCTTCCGTGTATACATGAATACTGCAGTTGCCATCCGTGTTTGGTTGTACACATGAAACCATCGACATGAAAGGCCTGCATTTTTTGAATATAACTCATATAAACATGGACCCATGAACCCATGTTGTTCAAGAGTCAACTGTTTTGTGATGGAGCTAAAGGCATTGTCTGTTCTCAGGTGAAAAGCATATAAATTTGCTCCATGGGACTTGGATACAAGAGATATCTCATTGCTCCATTTTTATGTCAGATTTAACTTGGAGGGAAGCTTGGTGTTGACACAGGAAAGTGATTCACAATGCTGGGAGCCATGTGGGTACTTGACTTCAGGCAAGAAAGAATTCAGGAGCAAGCCCACAGTATAAAGTGAAAATGAGATTTATTCAGAAGATGTAGAAAGTCTACACCACGGACAGAGGCAAGTCCTCCCTGCAAAAGAGAACTGAACCCTGGTTCCTTTGCCTCTCTATTTAAGCATCAGCTCAATTATAGGCTAAACAAAGGGAGGAATATTCATGGAAGGGGTATTGTTTTCCTGAAATCAGAGTGTCTCCCTTTACTTCTCCGCCACCTTGGCTCTAACTGGTTGTAACTTGCCCTGCCTCATCCTGCTTTAATCAGGATGATTTGAAACTGCTTTGAGACTTCCCCACTCAGTTAGGCAAAGCTGTAGCACTGACCAAGGCAGTGCCTGCCAGTTCCCTGTCTCAGTTTCATGGGCATTCCTGTAGACATCCTAGGAAGGAAGAAATGGCATACAAAGGCCAGAATATTGGGGAGGGACCAATGTCCTGGCATCCCTATTGGTTCCTGCTAAGATGCTTAGTGTCCAAGTTAGCAAGGCCTATTCAGAAGGCATATTCCCCAACTTGTGCCAAACTTGGCCTCAGAGAGCTATTGTCAAAACGTTCAAGAAGGTTTGTTGTCCATTGGCTCAGTAGGATCACATTCCACACAGCATTATGTGGACAGGCAAGGCCCAGTTTCCACTTCTCGTGGGGCCACTCCCAATCCCTTCCCAGTCACAGGCAAATTCTCTTTAATTCCTGGGGAGAAGGGGATCAGCCAAGCACTGCCTCTTCAGCTCCCCTTAACAGCCCATCTCTCCATTTCCTCCATGAGTTTCCACTCCCCAATACTGTCTAGGTAGAGCCACACAGAAACTTGACTACCTTTATACATGGAGGCAGGACAAAATCTTCTTGATCTTTTAAGTTTACTAAAGATAATTTATCTGGGGCCTTTGCACAAACAAGGAAAAGGTACCCTTCCCTCAACACATATCACTGCCCTCTGTCCAAAAATTTGCCATATTTGTTACAAGACACTTACTGCCATCTGTCAGAGTTTTTTCATAAGTACACAAAGCCAAGAGGGAGGTGCCCTGTTGCAGTACACAACCTGAACAACTTGGAAGCCTAATTTACCACCACTTGTGGAGGCTGTGAAAACAGAGAGCGAACAGCAAAAAGCAGGCTGCATGATAAAACCCACCCCAAAGAACATGGATACTGACTGCACTAACCAGCCTAAAAAGGCACACATTCTGCAAGCACTCACACAGTACCTGTTTCCAGGTCTGAATAATACAGCAGGCAGTCTGTATGAGATACATTTATGCAGAATGCAGGCCACTGGCCTCCAGAGTGAATATGAAAAATATTCGAAGCCCTCTTCTCTTAATCTTTGAAAGTATTCAGTATCTTACCTTTCCGTGAGAGAAAAGACCCCAGAAGCCAGTCATCACCTTCAAATGCCAACTTTACACTGAAGCCAGGGACAAGCTGCCTTTATGGCCCAGTGACAAGAAAAATGCTCGATACATTGTGCTCAGACAATTGCTCCAACACTAGGAGTCAACACAGCTCTCAAACCATCACGTTTGGCTTCATTCGCTGAGTGATCTTTGGCAGAGAGCAAAGGAGCCATGCTCTGTGGACTAGGATGATAAAAAGATCATTTAAATGCTGGAGGGGTGGATGGTAAAGCCAAGGCACATTCAGACGTACCAGCTTCTGCAGAGCTGGAGGAAAAATCCAGGGAAACTGCCAGGGAGAGCAGACAATACATCTTTGTGCTGTCAGTGAACTGGAGGCAAATCTGTTGGTGTACAGCCCATGGTACACCAAAGGAATGAGGTTTTCAGGGTCGGTGCTATCGTCTGCTCCAACATGCTTCTGTGAGCCAGTGCACAGCTCACACTAAGCACTGCTCCTAGGGACATTTTCAGAGCAGGAGGGCCGTGGACAGCAGCCATTTAGCCACTGATTCCCAACCTTTAGATGCATTTATTATGTCCTCGCTGTTCTTCATCTTTATCTATTTTTCAGGCATCACATTGAAATTATTTCTCCAAGTGCAGCCTTGGCGCCCTCAGACATTGACCCTGGCCCTCCCAGCTCCAGCTGTCTTTCCAGTTCAGCCAGCCTGTGCTGGGATTCCACTCCCCAGGCTCAGTCCTGACCCACTCAGTCTGGAGGTGGGCGAGAAAAAGGTCCAGACATGCCAAGAACACTAGTTCCCAAAATCCTTTTGCCTCTTTAGTCCCAAAGACTGCTGGGAGAGGTATGTAGACACCAACTTGTACTGAATTTTACTGTGTGGAGAGTAAAGTTTCAACAACATTCTATTAAAAAAAAAAAAAAAGGTCACCAATTCTGCACTGGTATGCCCAAGAGATAAAAGAAATGGTTCTAATAGAAAATGGTAATGCACCTAACACCCCCTATGGGATGAGCCATGCCTTCTCCACCTTTGTCCCCAGTTATATTTTTAAATAACATCAACTCATTTTCCAGAATAACATCATGTGGCCCACCTTAGCTGCTTATGCCTTTGGTATTTATAGTCTCCCTCACAAAGTTAGACAAAAGTCAACCAGGTTGAAAATGGAGATTGTAGCAGCCGGGCTACAGTGTCTACTGCAACAGAAGCAGCATTTTAACTCTGGTCTATCTAACTCCAGGATTTACTCTCTTAATCACTATGTCTGCTGACTCTGGGAAGAAGAAGGAAGAAGAGGAATAGAGGAGAAGAAGAAAGGGAAGGAGAATAATATCAACCAAGACAACTTTAATGGGCCTACGTACACTCCATTAAACATTGGTAATATCTAATGGGTGATTGTTAATGCCCCATGATAGTGAAGTTCAGAGGCTAATGAACTATCAGAAAGCATCATAAGGAAGCAAATAGGGGGCTGAGAATGGAAAGGGGGCTGAGCTACTTAAGGAAAGAGAAAGAAAGAACATGGAAGGAGGAAGGGAAAGACAAAAGAGAAGGAAAAAAAGACATAGAAATGTTAAGTAGATAACAAAGGACCTCCAAAGGGACAAAGTGGGTGCTTTGCCTTGGTGCTACCTCAAATGATTGCCTCACCTGGGAGGAAGAGAAAGGGCAGGCTCTATCCTAGTGCTTCTCCATGTTAATATTACCCCAAGAAACTAGCTGCCACACTTGGGGAAAGAAGGAGCACCCAGGGGCCAGGCATCCCAGGCACAATAGGATTAAGAGTAATTACTATGCCATTAACTGTCCATCAAAGTGGTTCCATGGTAACATCTGAACCACAAGGAGTGCCAATATAAAATGGAACCCCAATCATAACCAAAGCCTTTTTGCCATGACAAGAGGGTCCATTCATTATCTGTGGTGCATACCTTTCTCCATAATTCTTTCTCTTACTCTTGTTCCATAAGCTTTTTTATTCAACAATAAACTTTGCTTCACACTGGCCTTGCTTTTGGTGTATCTGCTCATTCTTCAGCCAAGAGCACTCACACCAAGAACTGAGAGTGCAGACATCTACCTGAACCTCACCAGTAAGAAGGAAGGAAAAAAGGAGGGAAGAGAAGGAGGGAGATGAGAAAAGAAAAAAATGGAAGGAGCCAGGGCAAGATGGCCGACTGGAGGCAGCTTCTGACAGAAGCTTCTGTCCAGAGGGAATGATCTCATCCAGGAAGTACTCAGTTAAGCTGAAGACTGGGAGCCGAGCTGAGAGAGAAGTGATAACTGCAGGTCACCTCTGCTGAGGTAAGCTGCAACTCCAAGAAAGCAAGCTTCAGGTACAAAATTCATCCGAAAGGAAAAGTATCCATCCCCTCCCCCAAGAAATCTGTGTTTTTTGGTTTTTTGGTTTTTTTCCTTTCCTTTTTCTCTTGGTCTGCTCCTATAGGTTTTCTACAGGTGAGCAGTGAACTGAGGACCTCTTGTCTCACCCCACAGGTGAGAGCTGTAGGAAGTGGGGACTACTTCCCTAGGGGGACCCTGCTGTGATTCTGAACACTCTCTTGCTAGGCCTAAAAATTGAACTAAAGTTTTCCCTGCCATTCTGAACTTCTAGTCCACCCTTCCCACCTTACCTGATGAACCAAAAGTGTAACACCCGCAGAGACTGTGGGACAAGGCTCATGAGCAGTGACCCCTCCTCCTTGTCTGCCAAACCAAGCATCCTCTCCCCCACCCCAGCCTGCTAGAGCCACACGTCCAGTGCCCTAACCCCAGTGCCTTTCCTGCCTCTGCGCTGGGCCCCTGCCTGGCCAGAGACTGCTAGAGCCGTGCGTCCAGCATGCCCTGCTTCCAGCGCCCTCCCTGCCTCTGCGCCAAGCCTCCGCTCAGCCAGAGACTGCTAGAGCCGCACATCCAGTGCACCCCGCTCCCGGTGCCCGCCCTGCCTCTGCTCTGAGCCCCCACCCGGCAGGAATCATGATCTGAGCTATCTCATTGCCACAGTCACTGGGTGCCAGCCACTGCCAGAACTGTGTGCAGCATCCCCCCACCCTGTTGCTGGATCTGTGCTCCACACTCCAGAGCTGCTCCCACAGCCAGAACTCCTTGGCTGGGGCAGTCACTGGGGAGCTACACAGGGTCACTCCCCACAAAGACCCAGCAACAATAGAGTGATCCCACCAGGGTCTAATCTTGGAAAGACACCTCCCCAACTCTGAGGACAGCCAGAGGAAACCAGAACTCACTCCATAGGGATACCAATGCTGCAGAGCAGCAGGGGCAAAGGCGTGGTGGCTGAGGGAGAAAAGCATTTGCTGACTTGTTACCCTTAGAATTAGACTGAGTCCAAGTGGAACACTCGCCAGTGGCTATTGAGTACCTGAGGCAGGTAGGCCTCAGCTCCACCAGTCAGCTGGTAGCAGAGGGTAGTGGCTGGGCCGTGGGGGCATTGATCTTCCTTTGACTCTGACAGGTGCTAAGCCCTGGCACATCTGCTTATTGGAGGAAGCAGGACCACAGCCCTGTGGGGTCACCAGTTACTGGGTGTGAAAGAGGAGCAAAGTGTAGAAAGAGAACCAGCCCCCTGGTCCAACTCTGCTACCAGGCAGGCCTTTCTGATTCCATAGAACACTGGAGTGAGCCAAATCTGAGCAGCCAGTAGACTTCTGACATCTAGTTGCTGGAGACCTTTCGAACTCTCCCACTTGAGAGTTCATACTGACTGGGTCAATTGGTTTGGAACTCCTAACTTGCACCAATCATCCAAGGACCCTCTGGGGTGCTACTCTGGTTGTATAGTAATGGGAAGGGTTGATATTCCTCTTTCAGTTGTTGTCCATGGGAGGTGGGGTGTCTTACTTGCTTGTATTTCTCCAGAGCTAAGACTTCACCAGAGTCACTGATACACTAGGATTGGACAAGGACCAGCTGAACACAAGACACAGCCACCCAACCCCACCACACCAAGCAGGTTTCCTCAGCTTCAGACTGTAATACTGTACAGGTCCTTTTAAAAGCTATTGGGGAAAAAGCTGCACTAATCAGTCCCAGATCCTTGACAAAGGACTAGTTAACCACAATTCCAAAAGCTCCCAATCCAATTTCACCTTACCTGCCCACCTAGCCAATGGTGAAAAACAATCATGAGGCAGAATCAATGAAAAAACTCTGGCAACATGAATAATCAGAGTAGATCAACTCCCCCAAGGAACAATAAAGCAGACACAGTGCAAGATACCATTCATAAACAAATGGCTGAGATGTCAGAAAACGAGTTCAGAATCTTGATAGCAAATGAGATCAACAGAATGGAGGAAAATATGGAATTAGAATTTCAAACAGTAATTCAAAAGATGTCTCAAGAATTCAATGAATTCAAAGACAAAATCACCAAAGATTTTGACACATCGAGGCAAGAATTTGCAGCCTTCAAAGATCTGAAAAATACAGTAGAATCCCTCAGTAACAGAATGCAGCCGGCAGAAGAAAGGATCTCTGACATTGAAGACAAAGCTTTTGAATGCTCCCAAATGCTCAAAGATGAAAAAAAGTGGAGAACAAAAACAGATAATTCTCTAAGAGAGCTCTGGGATAATTCAAAGATATCTAATATTTGCCTTATAGGAATACCTGAAGGTGATGAGGTTGCTGCGAAGGATACAGATGCTTTATTTCATGAAATAATCAAAGAGAATTTTTGAGACATGACAAGAGATTCTGAAATTCAGATAGCAGACAGTTTCAGAACACTGGCATGACTCAACCCAAATAAAAATTCTCATAGAAACATTATAATTAACTTCACCAAAGTTAATATGAAGGAGAAAATTCTGCAGGTTGTAGACGTAAGAAAACCATAACCTACAAGGGGAAGAACATTAGAATGAGTGCAGATCTCTATGCTGAAACCTTTCAAGCTAGCAGAGGGTCATTATCAAACTTTAATCTCCTTAAACAAAATAACTTTCAACCCAGGATCCTATATGCAGTGAAACTGAGTTTCATCAATGACGGACAAATTAAACTTGAATGACATTCACATGTTGAAGAAATTTGTCATAACTAAACCAGCTCTCCAGGATATTGTCAGACCTATCCTCCATAATGAACAACACAATCCTCCACCACCAAAGTAAACTCTCTCAGAAACTTTTGATCAAATTCCAACTTCCATCGTGGTGAAAGGATTAAAAATGTCCACTGGACTTCCAAAAAACTCAGTACCCAAAACTCTATCTGGCTTATCAATCCTCTTAATTAATGTGAATGGCTTAAATTGCCCTCTAAAGAGGCACAGGGTGGCTGACTGGATACAAAAACTCAGGCCAGACATCTGCTGAATTCAAGAATCTCACCTTACCTTAAAAGACAAACATAGACTCAAGGTGAAGGGCTGTTCATCTATAATTCAGGCAAATTAAAAGCAGGTGTTGCAATTTCATTTGCAGATAAAATAGGCTTTAAACTAATAAAAGTAAGGAAAGATAATGACAGTCACTTCTTATTTGTTAAGGGTAACACTCAACATGATGAAATTTTAATTATCAGCATTTATGCACCCAACCAGAATGCACCTCAATTTATAAGAGAAACACTAACCAACATGAGCAACTTGATTTCCTCCAGCACCATAATTGTTGGGGACTTTAACACTCCTTTGGCAGTGTTGGATAGATCCTCCAAAAAGAAGCTAAACAAAGAAATTTTAGACCTAAACTTAACCATTCAACATTTGCAACCAACAGACATCTACAGAACATTTCATCATAACAAAACTGAATACACATTCTTCTCATCAGACCATGGATCATCCTCCAAAATTGATCACATCTTAGGGCACAAATCTAACCTCAGCAAATTTAAAAGAATATAAATCATTCCTTGTATTTTCTTGGACCATCATGGAATAAAAGTTGAACTCAGCAACAGTAGGAATCTGCATACGCATACAAAAACATGGAAACTAAATAACCTCATGCTGAGTGATAGCTGGGTCATAGATAAGATCAAGAAGGAAATTACCAAATGTTTGGAACAAAACAATAAAGACATGAACTATCAGAACCTCTGGGATACCACAAAGGCATTCCTAAGAGGAAAATTTATAGCATTGCAAGCCTTCCTCAAGAGAACAGAAAGAGAGGAAGTCAGCAACTTAATGAGACATCTCAAGCAACTGGAAAAGGAAGAATTTTCCAACCCTAAAACCAACAGAAGAAAAGAAATAACTAAAATTAGAGCAGAACTAAATGAAATTGAAAACAAAAGAATCGGCTCGGTGCCTGTGACTCAATGGACTAAGGCGCCAGCCACATACACCTGAGCTGGCAGGTTCAAATCCAGCCTGGGCCCACCAAACAACAATGACGGCTGCAACCAAAAAATGGCCGGGTGTTGTGGCAGGCACCTGTAGTCCCAGCTACTTGGGAGGTGGAGGCAGGAGACTCACTTGAGCCCAGGAATTGTAGGTTGCTGTGAGCTGTAATGCGCGGCATTCTATCCAGGGTGACAGCTTGAGGCTCTGTCTAAAAAAAAAAAAAAAAAAGAAAAAGAAAACAAAAGAATTGTACAACAGATCAACCAATCAAAGAGTTGGTTTTTTGTAAAGGTCAATAAAATAGATAAACCCTTGGCTAACCTACCAGAAGTAGAAGAGTAACATCCCTAATTTCATTAATCAGAAATTACAAAGGTCAAATAACAACAGACCCCTCATAAATTCAACAAATCCTTAATGAATACTACATAAAACTCTATTCTCAGAAGTATGAAAATCTTGGCATGTTTCAATACTTGGAAACATGCCACCTCCTAGACTTACCCAGAAAGAAGTGGATATGTTGAACAAACCTATAACAATTTCTGAAATAGCATCAGCTACAAGAAATCTCCCTGAAAAGAAAAGCCCAGGACTAGATGGCTTCACAACAGAATTCTACCAAATGGTTAAAGAGGAACTAATACCTATATTACTTAACCTTTTCCAAAACATAGAAAAAGAAGGAATACTCCCCAACACATTCTATGAAGCAAATATCACCCTGATCCCCAAACCAGGAAAAGAACCAACAAGGAAAGAAAATTATAGACCAATATCTCTAATGAATATTGATGCAAAAATATTCAATACGATCCTAGCAAACAATCCAACAACACATCAAGCAAATTATACACCACAACCAGGTGGGTTTCATCCCAGGGTCCCAAGGATGGTTCAATATATGTAAATCCATAAATATAATACATCACATAAACAAATTAAAAAACCAAGACCATATGATTCTCTCAATTGATACAGAAAAAGCTTTTGATAATATCCAGCATCCTTTCCAGAACACTTAAGAAAATAGGTATAGAAGGAACATTTCTTAAACTGATAGACACCATCTACAGCAAACCCACAGCCAATATCATATTGAATGGAGTAAATTTGAAATCATTTCCACTCAGATCAGGAACCAGGCAAGGATGCCCACTGTCTCCACTTCTTTTTAACATTGTAATGGAAGTCTTAGCCACCACAATCAGGCAAGAGAAGGCAATCAAGGGGATCCAAATAGGACCAGAGGAGATCAAACTCTCACTCTGTGCAGATGATATGATTATATATCTTGAAAACCACAGAAAATCAACTACACAACTCCTAGAAGTGATCAAGGAATATAGCAACATCTCAGGATACAAAATTAACACTCACAAATCTATAGCCTTTATATATACCAACAATAGTCAAGGGGAAATAACAATCAAGGACTCTATTCCCTTTACAATAGTGTCAAAGAAGATGAAATATCTGGGAGTGTATCCAACTAAGGACATAAAAGATCTCTATAAAGAGAACTATGAAACTCTGAGAAAAGAAATAGCTGAAGATATTAACAAATGGAAAAAATATACTATGCTCATGGCTGGGAAGAATCAATATTGTTAAAATGTCTCTACTACCTAAAGCAATCTACAGATTTAATGTGATCCCTATTAAAGCACTTCTGTCATACTTTAAAGACCTGGAGAAATTAGTACTTCATTTTATATGGAAACATTAAAAAACCTTGAATAGCCAAGACATTACTCAGAAATAAAAACAAATTGGGAGGAATCATGCTTCCAGACTTCAGACCATATACTATAAATCGATAGTGATCAAAACAGCATGGAACTGCACAAAAATAGAGAGGTAGATATATGGAACAAAATTGAAGACCAAGAAGTGAACTCAGACACTTATCATCATTTGTTTTTTGATAAGCCTATTAAAAAATAAAAATTGGGGGAAAGATTCCCTATTCAATAAATGGTGCTGCGTGAATTAACTAGCGACCTGTAAAAGACTGAAACTGGACCCACACCTTTCTCCTCTAAGAAAAATTGACTCTCACCGGTTAAAGGACTTAAACTTAAGATATGAAACTATAAAAACTCTTACAGAACGTGTAGGGGAAACACTTGAAAAAAATTGGCCTGGGAGAATACTTTATGAGGACACCCTGGGCAATTGAAGCAACATCCAAAATACACTACTGGAATCTTATCAAATTAAAAACCTTCTGCACTGCCAAGAACACACTAAATAAAGCAAAGAGGATAGCCCTCAGAATGGGAGAGGATTTTTGCAAGTTATATTTCTGACAAAGGTCTAATAACCAGAATCCACAGAGAACTCAAACTTATTACTAAGAAAAAACAAAGTGATCCCATTTCATTGTGGACAAGAGACATGAACAGAATCTTCTTTGAAGAAGACAGGTGCATGGTCTACAGACACATGAAAAAATGCTCATCATCTTTAATCATCAGAGAAATGCAAACCAAAACCACTCTGAGATACCATCTAACTCCAGTAAGAGTAACGCACATCACAAAATCCCAAAACTACAGATGTTGGCGTGGATGTGGAGAAAAGGGCACAC
>CAUYRH010031416.1:0-13720 GCA_963574655.1 Perodicticus potto
ACAGCACACCCCCAGGTAAAGGGCTCAACCACAACTTGAACCATACCTAAGAAATGCAAACAATGTAACATAATCATGTATACCCTCGTATCAATCTGAAATAAAAAGATTAAAAAATAATAAATCTTGTAACCATAAATGCATTAATGTACACAGCTATGATTTAATAAAAAAAAGAAATGAATAAATCTACTCACTCAATGATTTTTTAGAACACAAGACTATATTATTAACAGTAGTCACCATGTTCTGTGATAGATCTCCTGAACTTATTTCTCCTGTCAGACTGAAACTTTGTCCTTTGACCAACTTCTCCCCAAACCCCAGTGTCTGGTAACCATTGTTCCATTCTCTGCTTCCATGAGGTCCCTTCTCTAGATTCCACATCTGAGTGAGATCACAGAGTGTCAGTACCTGGTTTATTTTACTATTTTACTCAGCACAATGTCCTCCAGGTCTTACATCCTGACCTCTAACAAGCCTCAGGAGAATATTAAAGTAACCTTCATATTTTATACAGGTGTGACTCTCAAGTTGATGAGTCCTTGAAAAAAGAAGTATGTGGGTGGTCACTACAAAAGTTTTGAGACAGAGTATGCTGTGGTCTATTATTTCACCTCCAAGAAATGCAGTTGACAGAAACATCCTTTTTTTATTCACCCATGCAAGTTTCAGCTTGCTCAGTTTATCAGTGTTGCTGGGAGGGCTTCATCTGTTTCCGTCTGCATGGATTTTATGTCTCTTGATTTTCATGCATCTCAAAATTTTCATAGTGATCCACATGATAGACACGCAAAAAGTCATAGCAACAGAAGTGTTTATGAATCAGGCCTCAGTCCTCACACAAAGCACACGGAAGCATTCAAGCAAAAGTTTTTTAGAAGACGCTATTTTCCCAGAGTGATTTTCCCAATAGCCTGAAAAACATGCTGAGCTCTCTAAACTCTAAATAACAGGCAAGCTTATCAAATTTTCACAGAACTGGATTTGTCTGAAGGGGTAACAAAGCCCTTCTGCCTCATGACCAGCCTCTCTTGCAAATGGCTGCTTTTCATAAAATGTTCATCACTGAGCAGAATCTCCAGAGGTAGTTAGCAATAGGAAACCATCCCCAGATCTTGTAAACAAAAAGCAATCACATTATCAAATCACCCAACAGTAGCCAGCTGCCCCTAGCCATGATCTAAAGCCACCAAGGACCCTGAAGAGAATGGAGGCTGGTCAGCATGCCGACACCCTCTGGTCAGCGTGCCGACACCCCAGCTCTCTGGGCAGTGGAGAGCTGTCATACAGAAGACTTTTACCTGGTTGGTTCTCCCTTCCAACATCAGGTTGAGGGGCATCCTGCCCAGCCAGTGCCCTGTGCTGACAAAACAAAGAAAATTTCTCTTTTTTCTGGGAAATTTTCTGGGAAAATTTCTCTTCCTCCAAAATCACAAAATCCAACAGCTGTGTCAACACAGAGAATCATCCACAATATTTGCCTTAGCCCAGCATTTTCCAAATGAAGCCCAGAGAACTTGTTCTCACAAGATGCCCAACATGAAAAGAATTCCAAAGCCAAGTAGTAGTAAAGGTTTTGCGTTAACAAATATCAGATTTCTTTACCGCCAAGCTTCCCAGATATTACATACTAATGTAAATTGCGTGCTGCTAAAAGAAAGAATGTAGATCATTTCCCAAACTTAACTGGATCACAAGAACCTTTTTAATCTGTGAACCATTTATTCCATTGTCTCAATTCTAAGAGGCACATTTATCTCATGTTTTAATATTTCTGAGGTTGGAATCATCTTAAAATCCACATACACATTTAAAAGGGCAATGAAAATGGTTATTAAATAGATGGTGACTCTTTCAATCTTTCAATCTATCTTTCTCTAGGTAATATAGTAAAGAATTATTTTTAAATTATTTTTTATTAAATCATAACTTTGTACATTGATGCATTTATGGGGTTCAGGGTACTGCTTCGATATACGATGTGAAATGTTTACATTCAACTAAGTAACACATCCATCACGAGTATACTCATTTCAAGAATTCTTATAGTTGAATGTTGCCTTGGCATTCATTTGAATATGTACATACCAGGTTAACTTTCTCACTCTAGAGGCAGGGCTCAGTCACTCTTGACACAGTTTCCATACCCAGTGGCTCAACAATTGATCAAAGATAAGAAATTAGAGTCATCTCTCCTACCTAGCAGACTGGGCTCTCCACTTCCCTGGTGCTTCTTTTGAACAAGCATTTGCCCACAAACTTAAAGTGATCAACACTCTGTTTCTTTACATATACTGCTAGTTACCACCATGTTCTCTGTCTCCTCTCTCTCTCCCTTTCTATTTATCTCCTTTTTTCTCTCTTTCTGTCTCTCTTCTCTTTTCTTCTCTCTCTCTCTCTTCCTCACTCTCTCTCTCTCCCTCTCCATTCCCATCTTGCATGACCCATGGACAAAGAACTGCCCCCCCAGCTCATTGTGTCCTCCCTGCCCAGGGTCTGTATGTTAAAAAAAGTCTTAAACTTGTTTCTCATTGCGGTGATATCATGAATCTGCACCTTCCATTTAAAGAACTAAGGTCTTCCCCAGACTAGCTCTTCCTAGAGATACAAAAAACCTAAGGTTGAGCTCCCAGTGCCAGAACAACAGTCAGCCAGGCATAAACTGGACATGCACCAGACACATTGAGATCCACAAGGGCATCTGCCACTATAAACGAGCTCCCAGAGATGGGAAATCCAGCCAGGCGCTGGACAACTGGACATCTGGACATGTGCAGGGCATAAGGAGTACCCCACAAAAGGCAGACTATGAGAGTTTACATCCAGCTCCCCTTTGTTTCTCATTAGGGCTAGGTTGCTAGTTGCTCTTTAATTGGAACCCCACTTTAGTTGGGGGCTCACAAAACAATAATATAATAAAGATAAACATCATGACCAGTTTGAAATCAGTATTCCCTATAATACAATTTGAAAAAAAAAATCTGTTGTTTTTTAAACCTAGCTAAACACTTTTTTCTTTTTTTTTTTAGCCAGAGTCTTACTATGTCATCCTCGATAGAGTACTGTGGCGTCACAGCTCACAGCAACCTCAAATGCTTAAGTGAGGTTGTGGTGGGACTACAGGCATCCACCATAAGGCCCAGCTATTTATTTTTTTGTTGCAGTTGTCATTGTTGTTTAGCCGGACTGGGTTTGAACCCGTCAGCCTCGGCTCATGTGGCTGGTGCCATAACCACTATGCTATGGGCACTGAGCCAAAACCTAACTAAATACTCTTATAAAAGTCACTGGAATGAATAGAATACAGTAGAACCTCCACAGTTGACCATCTCCTCACATTGACCACTTCCTTAAGTTGACCTAATTTTCATAGACCAGACATGCCCCACATGTTAAATATCAATATAATAGGCCTAGTTCCTTATTTTGACCACCTTCCTTTGTTGACCAGTTTGTTACAGTACCTTGGGTGGTCAATTAATGTAGGTTCTACTGTAGTTAATAGACTTCCTATTATAAAATACCATTTGAAGCATAACTTTGGAACTAAATAGAAAATCACTTTCATATGTAAACAAGCAGTATTCAGTCACCAACACAAGTGCTTTAAAGACTTATGCTAAGATACATGTTATTTACTCTGTTCTAGTTATTGTTGACTAAAACATTTTTATCTCTATAAAAGGAATCAGAGAGCATAGAGGAAGATGGGAGAACAGGACTCTCCAGTAATTGTCTACAAGCATAAATTTCAATTTGAACGACCATCTACAAAAAATACCCTCACAAGAATTAAGGAAACCAGATGAGAGATTATGGTACCTGGCTGTGGCACAATAATAGGAAAAGATGTATCAAAGAGAAGGTAGGAAGGGCAGTTTTATTCACCACATGATCCCACCCCACCCCACCAGCAGCCCCCACAACCCCAGGCAGAGCAACTTGGAGAAAAATTTCATTCACTTAGGGGAAAGAGAGAGAAGTAAACATAAGACTTTGCTTTGAACCTTAGTATCAAACTTTTCGTAATAAAACTCAGCACTGGGAAGATTCCCACAGCCTTTTTATAGCAACATCAGTCACATAGGATTAAGATTAGCCTTAATTATCCTTCTTAAATTGATTGCCTCTGTAAAGACCTTACCTCCAAATAAGGTCATTTTCTGAAGTGCTAGGAACTAGGACTTTTACATAAGAATTTTTGTCTAGAGGTCAGGCTCTGTAGCTCACACCTATAATCCTAGCACTCTGGGAGGCTGAGTCAGGTGGATTGTTTGAGCTTAGGAGTTCAGAGATCATCCTGAAGAAGAGCAAGACCCCGTCTTTACTAAAAATAGAAAACTTAACTGGGTGTTGTGGCAGGCACCTGTAGTTCCAGCTACTCTGGAGGCTGAGGCAAGAGGATCACTTGAGCCCAGGAGTTTGAGGTTGCTGTGAACTATGACGCCATGTTGTCATTGTTGTTTAGCCAGGCTAAACAACAACTCTACCCAAGGTGACAGAGACTCTGTCTCAAAAAAAAAAAAAAAGTCAGAAGTATAATTCAACGATAACACTGTCCTTGGTAAAGGCTGTTCAACTGTTCAGAACTCAGAATCTTGCAAACATCTAAACGTAAAGCGGACACAGATCAATCATTTATTCCCTCTTCCTCTCTTGGTGGATGAGTCTCTGGGTGGTGATTTGGACTTGTTGTGACGTCTCAGGGTTATTGGATTGCATTTTTCTCCCAGCCAGGATAACTCTCACACCCTTCAAAGAGTAGTATGCTCTGGTTAACGAGTCAAAACTGAATGACCAGAGAGAAGTGAGCTCCAACAAATTCTCAGGGGGTATGACTCAAACAGCCTCCAATGGCACCAAACCTGAATTCCAAAATTTCATAATAGCCAATAATGGTGATAATTACACAAAGACTTATTATGTCAAGCATTAACTATGTGCCTGGAATAGCTACTTTGTTAAGCATAATATTAGTTAATCCTCATAACCACTATATGAGGCTGACACTTTCAAATAAATCTGATATATAAGTAAACAGCTTAGTACAAACACTGACATATATAATAGGTACTCAATAACCAAAAGGTAATATTTATCCCCATTTTACTGATGAGTAAACAGAGTGTCAGAGACACCTAGGATTGCCTGGGATGGAGAGGTGAAGCCTATATTTGAATCTAGGCATGTTGGACTGCAAAGCTCATGATCTTATCTACAAACTATATCGCACCCCATTCCTATCCCTCTACCGCAGAATTCTAAGATTATATAAATCCCCAGAATTATCCATAATTTCCTCTGCCCTTTCTGAAGCCTTGTATAGATCTCCCATTTAGCCTCCAAGACCTTGAGAATTACATTCTCAGAATTAAACTAGGAATTCAGAGTCCATTACTTTTTTTCTGTTAAATTTAACTATCATATATTTTTCTGTTTGTTGACTTACTTTTTCAACAACTTCTATTAAACCTTGTTCTGATACCTCCCCACTTAGTTGTTCGTATCTTTCCATCTGTATAATGTAATTCTCTATTGTTTTCACTTTTTTAGGCTTTACAAGTGCTAAGTTCTTTAACCTGGCCCAAGCTGACTGATCCAGAACTTGGGCTAAGATACTGTTTCTCATTTCTGCTTCCATGCTTTGCGGCATCACCAGGATCCCATGCTTCCTCTGCAGCTCGGCCAGCCTCTGCTTCCTCAGTGCCTCCAGTTCCTCCTCTGTCCATGTGGGATGGAGCA
This sequence comes from Perodicticus potto, assembly GCA_963574655.1. Lineage (NCBI taxonomy): Eukaryota > Metazoa > Chordata > Mammalia > Primates > Lorisidae > Perodicticus > Perodicticus potto. Next base: position 5,746 of record CAUYRH010031416.1, read on the forward strand.
GCTGCAATCACCCTGCAGCCCACTCCAAGGGATATCCCCCAGAAACTTTTTATAAGCCACAAGGAATGATCGGTCATGAGTTCAGGTGTCCTCCAGACACCTGTTTCCCAAGAGTTAAATGGCTCATGAAAGATCATGGCTCAGAGAAACCCACAGAGCTACTTTAACAATATCTATTTTGCATTTTCCAACAGCCAGCAGCCCTGGGGTCCACAGACCCCAAATTGCACTTGCTCTTCATGCCCATTTACACGGGGCTCCTGCAGAGAGTACACTGTGGCCTTACCTCCCTGCCATCACTATTGATGGCCCCCTACAATTCCAGCCATCAACAGAAGGGGCACTGTGGCCATCCCAACAAAACTTGGGAAAGTTTTCAGAGATGCATGCTCTTTACTGTAACATCAACTAGTGAATGCACAAAGTAAAACCTCAAGATCTCCCAATACATTAGAATCAAGTGATTGATGGAGGATGCTCAACTTGGCTAGTTTCCAAGTCAAACGACTCTTCTTCAACTCACATTACATTAACTACTTTATTTCCTCAATTTCTGCATCAGAGTTATGTAAAATGGCTAAATACATGCAAAGTGCTTTTACATATATTATCTTATCTGACCCTTACTGCAGCTCTATAAATTTACTCCATGTTATTGACTCCTTTTATAGATAAAGAAAATGATACTCAAAGTGGTCAAATGACCTTCTCAAGATTCCTCAGCCAGGGACTCACAGCCAAGATGAATATTCATGTCTATTTTTACTTGTTGTTATGGTTGTTGTTTTATTCTGAGTTCTTTCCCCTATACCCGATTGCTTCTCTGATTCTCAATATTCTCTTTCAACACTAGTGTCTATAATTATGTTACAGAAATTGTATTTGGTATTCCCTACTCAATTTTCAAAGATTAACTTCTTCAACAAATGTTTCTGGGACAGGGTGCTTTGTGCTAGACCCTGAGGTGGGGGGGGCACAAAATTGAGCAAGACAGACGTGACTTCTTCCTCTGTGGAGTTTACAATCCAGCATTACTTGCTCAACCAGTTCAGAACTTAGCAGAAGATGCCAAAAGCAGTGTAGCAAAAGAGATACTCAAAAATAGAGCATAAAAGCCCTTTCACAAGGAAGTTAAAAGGACATCAAAGTTTAATTCCTGGGAATATCTCTTAGAAGAACTCTTGAGTGACTGTAAAAGGGATTCAAAGGCAAAAGTGAACCATTCATAACAAGGACCCCCAAGCCCTCTGTCTGCAGCAGCTGAGTAGGTGTGTAATGATTTGCTTATTAGGACATTTCTATCTTCCCTTTTAACTCGTGGAGTTCTCAGACTGACCCAATCATACTAGCTTCTGGGGTCTATGTTTTTGTAACAACTTAGTCATAGACTCAGATCCATGGCTAGTCTGACTAACGTAGACAAACCATTGTCTAAACTGAGAAACCCCAGGCCCAAATCTAGGTCTGGACCTCTTTTCCACCAGTCCCAACTCTAAATCTCACAGGGCTTTCATGTCCTCATCTGTAACACAGGCTCTGTCATAACTATCAACAATGATTTTTAGGAGGATTCTTTGATAAGATATTGTCAAATGTGTTGTGAAACTAGGATAGCTTGGAGAGCCATCTGAGATGGCAAGACAAAAGTCAGACATGGAGGATGGAAAAACAAGGTAGAAGGATTCTTTACCAACCCAATGGACCCATGACCCTTGATCCTTGTTCTGCCTGTCATCAGAGACAGGAGGAACCTTCTATGTTCTTTGAGCTACTGTTCACGTGCATCTTTGTTACTGTAGTCATTGAATCTACATCTTAATCCATAGAGATGTTAACTAAGCTGTTTAGTGAAGTAAATCAGCTGTATCTTTAGCAGAACTGTGTTCACAAATATGTTTCCTTAGAGAAAGTTTTTTCATTCCTTCCAACTGTGTGACTATAAATTATTTTGCTACTGAAAGATGTACATTTTTTCCAGGAATTTTCTCAAAAGGAATTGGCAGCCTGAGGGTTTTATTTTCCTTTACCCTTTTGTGAAGGAGGAAGATTTAGTTAGGGAACTAGATTTTACACAACACAATCTGCTCTCAATTTTCAGCCTCCCACCTATGATCATCTTTAAAAATAATAATCTGAAATATGAGAAATACGTGACTTGGGCCACTGTGATTATTTTCTTGGAGCTTCAAAAGTCAGAAGCACCCTAGGGTATTTGGTAGGGTTTCTGCTGGGAGAATGGAAAACCCTGCTGTCAAAAACCTAACAAAAGGGGAAATAAACCTTCTCCTAGGTGGTATAGGAAAAGAACAATTTCCACACACAAACACAACACCCCCCCCCCAGGATTCTCAGTCACTTGAAGCTAGAAATACTTGGATATTCCCAGAGATGGGGAGTTCTTTGGCTCAATAGATTCACTGCAATTCTCATTAAAATGCCAATGCCACTTTTTGCAGATCTATAAAGAATAGTTCTATGCTTCATATGGAACCAGAAGAAATAATCAATACAACCTTATGTAATGAAAGGGAGGCATCACAATACCAGACTTCAATCTATATTACAAGTTATTGTATCCAAAACAGCATAGTACTGGCACAAAAAAAGACATAGACTTATAGATCAGAACAAAGAACCCAGAGATGAAATCATCCTCATAATCTCATCTGATTTTTGACAAAACAGATAAAAACATGCACTGGGGAAAGAATCCCTGCTCAGTAAATTTTGTTAGGAGAATTGGATAGCCACATGTAAAAGATTGAAACAGGTATGTACCTCTCACCACTCACAAAAATTAACTCACAATGGAGAAAAAACTTAAATCTAAGGCAGGAAACTATAAGAATTGTAGAAGAAAATGTTGGAAAAGTTCACAGACATCAGCTTAGGCAAAGAATTCATGAATAAGACCACAAAAGCAATCACAGCAAGAACAAGAATAAATAAATGGGACCTGATTAAATTAAAAGGCTTCTGCACAGCCAAGGACACAATAAAAAGAGCAAATAGACAACCCACAGAATGAGAGAACATATTCACATGAAACGCACCTGAAAAAAGGACTGATAACCAGAATTTGCAAAGAACTGCAGCAAATCAGCAAGAAACAACCAAACAATCCCATTAAAAAATGGGCAAAAGACATGAACAGAAACTTTTCAAATGAAGATATACTAATGGCCAACAACAAAGTCATGAAAAAAATGCTCAACATCTCTAATCATTAGGAAAATGTGAATCAAAACCACATTGAGATATCACCTAACTCCAATGAAAATGATTCATATTAAAAAGTCCCAAAACAACAGATGCTGGTATAGATGCAGAAAAAAAGGAACGTTTATCTCATACACTATTGGTGACAGCAAAGTAGTACAACTTCCATGGAAAATTGTATGAAGATACCTCAAAGAACTTAAAGTAGACCTACCATTTGATCCAGTAATTCCACTACAAGGTATATAAGCAAATGGAAAAAAAAGTCATTTTATTAAAAAGATATCTGCATTCAAATGTTTATAGTGGCACAATTCACAATAACAAAAACATGGAAACAACCCAAGTGCCCACCAGTACTTAAATGGATTAATAAAATTAATACTACTCAGCCAAAAAAAAAGGCAATCTAGTATTTTTATGACAATCTGGATGGAACTGGAGACAATTTTTCTAAATGAAACATCACAAGAATGTATAAACAAAACTTGTACTCAATACCAAATTGGAGCTAATCAATCAATACTTAAGTTCACATGTGGAAGTAAATCTCAATGAAATTCAAGCAGGGGGAGGAAGGTGAGAATGGGTGAATTCATACCCATAACTACAGTACACACTATCTGGGTGAAAGGCACATGTGTAACTTAGACTCAATCTGTGCAAAAACATAATATGAAAAAAAAAATATGTACCCCCTAACATTACGAAATTTTAAAAAAAATTTAAAGAAATAAATAAAACATTAAGAAAAAAGAGAATCAGTCTGGGCGCCTGTGGCTCAATGGGCTAAGGCACCAGCCACGTACACCTGAGCTGGCGGGTTTGAATCCAGCCTGGGCCTGCCAAACAACAATGATAGCTGCAACCAAAAAATGGCCAGGCATTGTGGCGGGCACCTGTAGTCCCAGCTACTTGGGAGGCGGAGACAGGAGACTCGCTTGAGCCCAAGAATTGGAGATTGCTGTGAGCTGTGATGCCACAGCACTCTATCCAGGGTGACAGCTTGAGGCTCTGTCTCAAAAAAAAAAAAAAAAGAAAGAAAGAAAAAGAGAATCAGACTTAGTAAGGAGGAGCCCTTTTAGCATCTGTGATGTCCAACTTAAACCAATGAGATCAAGTAGCTGTTAGCAGCTCTGTGTGATATCCTGTACTTCATTGTCTCTGCAGTGGTTAATTTCATGTGTCAGTTTGACTCTGCTAAGGGATGCTCAGATATCAGATAAAACATTATTGCTGGGTGTGACTGTCAGAATGTTTCCAGAAGAAGTTGACATTTGACCAAGCAAAGAAGATGGCCTTCAGCATTCAGGGTGGCCATCATACAATCCACTGAGGACATGAATAGACTAAAAAGACAGAGGAAGGGTAAATTTCATCTCTCTTCTCTTGCTGGGCCATCTCTCTTTGCCTGCCCTTGAGCACAGGTGCTCCTGGTTCTTGGGCCTTCTGGCTAAAACTAGACCTACATCAGGTTCCACAGCCTCCAGTTTACAGATGAAAGATCTCAGGACTTATTAGCCTCCATAATCCTATAAACCAATTCCTCATAATAAATCTCTTCCTATATTACAGTATATTATCTTCTTTGTTCTGTTTCTCTGGAGAACCCTGACAGATATGGTGTATTAGCCATCAGTCCCAATCATCCATTCATTCATTCAACAAATAAGCAAAAAGCACTGTTCTAGGTACTTGGAAGACACAGGAACCAAATAAACAAAAATTCCTGCCCTTTGGGCATTATAATCTAGTAAAGAGAGGCAACTATGAAACATCAAAGGCAATAAATAAATAAAATATATAGTATGTTAAAAGTGTGTGTACTATGTTAAAAAAAAAAAAAAAGAAAAGAAAACGGAGGATAAAGGCAAGGAGAAATCAGAAGTTTGGGCAAGGAGGGTGGTGTGGGTTGGAAGATTAAACCTCACTGCAGAGAAAACCTCATTGAGAAGGTAAGATTTGAGCAAAGACTTAAAGGAGGTGAGGGAATTAAAGAAATAAAAGAGTTTCAGGAAGACAAAATTATAAGAAAAATGACCCAAGGTAGGAGCATTTCTTGCTTGCTTTAAAAACACCAAGAATGAACTGTGTGGCCAGAGTGGAATGAAGGAATGGGCGTGGGTTGGGAGGGAGTTAACTGCAGGCTGGATCATGCAGAGCCTTGCAAGTCATTATAAGGGCACTGGTTTCTGTCAGACCCTATGAGAAGTTATTGCAGGGTTTTCAGCAGATAAGTAAGATGATCTGGCTTATGTTTTAACAAGATCACTCTAGGTTATTGGCTGAAGTAACCAAGCACACCAAGGGTTGAAACTGGCTTCCATTGTATTTAGATCTAGATGCTCAAATGATAACAACCAGTCTTAGTTTCTCCATGTGTCTCAGCCCAGAGTCCTTGTGTTTTCCTCAGCCTCAGGGTGGTCCCTCTCCTGCTAGCAAATGCCTGAAGCAGCTCTAAGCCTTGGATGATCAAATCCAGTTGGAAGAGAGAAAGCCTTTCTTTCCAGAAGAACGAAAAAATACCTCTTCAGGGTTCATTTATTCTCCTGGACTCTGTGCTGCTCTTTGAAACTAATGGCAGAGAATAGTAACAATCATCACATTACCCTAAATCTGGAGATGGGGTCAACACACTGAAGCACAATATCAAGTGGGCAGACTTTCTTAGGGGAAATTCAGGGCACTTTTACCTAAAGGAAAGAGTTTGTATAGTGAAGTAAAAATGATAGATACTCACTTATTTGAGGAAAAAGAGATTCCTATGGCCATTGTTTTAACATTTTAATTAAATTATAACTGTGTACATTAATGCACTTAGGAGGTACAATGTGTTTATTTTATATACAATTTACAATGCTTACATCAAACTGGTTAACATGGCCTTCACCTCACTTACTTAATTGTTGTGTTAAGACATTTATACTCTACCCTTCATAGATCTGACATGTACCCTTGCAATATGCACAATAGGTGAGGTCCCACCAATTACCCTCCCTCCATCTGGCCTTCTCCCTCCTCTCTCCTCACTTTCCTCTTCCGTCCTTCATTCTGGGCTATAGTTGTGTTTTATCATTCATATGAAAGTGTGGTTGATTATATATTGGTTTCATAATAGTACTGAATACATTGGATACTTTTTCTTCCATTCTTGAGATACTTTGCTAAGAAGAATATGTTCCAGCTCCATCCATATAAACATAAAAGAGGTAAAGTATCCACCTTTTTTAAGGCTACATAATATTCCATGGTATACATATACCACAATTTGTTGATCCATTCATGGGTGGATGGGCATTTGGGCTGCTTCCGGGACTTGGCAATTGTGAATAGGGCTGCAATAAACATTCTGGTGCAAATATCTTGTAAAATGATTTTTGGTCATTTGGATATACCTAGTAGAAGAATTGCAGGATCGAATGGCAGGTCTACTTTTAGTTCCCTCAGTGTTCTCCAAACTTCTTTCCAAAGATAATGTATCAGCTTTCATTCCCACCAGCAGTGCAGAAGTGTTCCCTTCTCTCCACATCCATGCCAACATCTGTAGTTTTGGAATTTTGTTATGTGAGCTACCCTTCCTGGAGTTGGATAGTATCTCACATCAGAACTCTACCAAACTTTTAAAGAGGAACTAGTACCTATATTACTTAAACTTTTCCAAAATATAGAAAAAGAAGGAATACGTCCCAACACATTCTACCAAGCAAATATCACCCTGATCCCCAAACCAGAAAAAGACCCAACAAAGCAAGAAAATTACAAACCAATATCATTAATGAATATTGATACAAAATATTCAATAAGATCCTAACAAACACAATTTGAGGATGCTGGAGTCCTGAAGATGGCGACGGTGACAGTCCCATAGTTCATCACTCTCCAGTCAGCAGGTGAGAGGGAGGGAGTACCCGACCTTTCACCGTGTGAATTGTCAGAGTGGATGGGCACTTGGCGACGCACAGCGATTTGGTGGATTGTTGTGTTTGAAATATAGTTCATAACCGTGGAAACTGCTGTAAACCGTTTCCCCCTGCATGGCGGAGGGGCAGCCGGCCCCTCCCACAGGGAGGACAGCAGGTCGCAACTCACAAAACCTAATTGGGAAAAAAATTCCACCGAAACGTGGATCTCAGAGTTTGACGACCAGAAAGGCGCGCTGCTAGGTCCCACGGAGACCCGCACGTCTCAGACACGAGGCGGATACAAACATACGGGAATGCCCAAAATGGTGAGCGTCTTTTCCCCAGATCATTGGGAATAGGTGTTCTGTCTGTGCTATCTCAGGGACAGAATCCTGGTGAGGTCTGCCTGCGAAGGGGGACCGGGATCCTGTGGTATGGAAAAGACACTTTGAGCTGTGGAAGGTGGCGTAGAGGGCCCCCGAGCACTCCAGCCGGGGAAAAAGCCACAGGTCAGACCTGCGGGAGCCCCCTCCCCTCCAGCCGTAGCTGCAGCGGGCGGCCGGCCGGGGCAAAGATCGCGTACGGAGCTCTCCTCTTTCTGCCGATTCCAGTTCCCGGATTGCAAGAGAGTGGGAGGGCAGAGCGGAGAGTTCTGATACCAGAGGGCTGGTACACCTAAGTTGGAGGTTGGATGGGAGTGTCTTTTGGAGCCAAGCACCCAAAATAAAGCACCTCTTCCAACGCAAAACGTGGCGGGGGGGTACTACAAAACTACAAAAATGGCGACTGGTCAGTCAGTGCTGTTCCCTATGGCAACAGTGTAACTCAGGAAACGCATGGAAGCCTGAGAACCA
>CAUYRH010031419.1:0-11670 GCA_963574655.1 Perodicticus potto
GGAGACCCCATCTTTCCAATAGCTTCAACCACCACCATCTTGTCTAATATCTCTGAGAATTGGATATTGTAGAAGTCAATAGATAAGTAGCCGATGGGTAGTAGCTTACTGGCAGGAGCTGAAAATCTAATTTGAGAACCAAAATAAATGAAATGCAAATACAAAAAAAGAAGCTGCAGCCCACTCCCCACCCGTCCCATGATGCTCCCACCTGGGAGGGCGCAGACCCAGAAGGAGGCCCCACCTGTCCTTTGACAGTCCTTCCAGTCCTGTCCTGTATGGGGGGTGGCTTAAGTCCACATGCTTCCACAGCACAAGGAGTTTATAAAGAACAGAAATTTATTTTCTCATAATTCTGGACACCAGGAAGTCCCACATCAAGGTACTAGCAGGTTCCGTGTCTGTGAGGGCCTCTCAGCTTCCAAGATGGTGCCTGATGCCATATCCTCCAGAGGGGAGGCTGCTGCGTTCTCACCGTGGAAGGGCAAAAAGAGGAACAAAGCCACTCCCTCAGGGTTTATAAGGACTCTAATCCCGTGGTGAGGATTCCACCCTTATGACTTCATCTCCCCTTAACAGCCCCACCTGTTAATACTATCACATGGGCAATTGAATTTCAACTTATGAATTGGGGACGTCACATTTAAACCAGAGTAGGGGCTGATTACTGTTCTACTTTTGTGTAACCTGGATACCTGAGATTGAAGATTGGGCTGAAGAGAGGTAGTAACCACACGTGTTATTTTACTCCACGTCAAGCCCGGAACACAGGTATGAGAGGCAAGCTTCCCTCGGTGCAATTATCTGACCTTTCCACTCAGTTCCTCCCCAAATGAAGGACATCACTACTGTCTGAGTGCCTGCTTCATGCAGGGCTCCATTCTTAGCCCTGAGCACACAAAGCAAAGTCCCACGTACAACTGAGCTTCCATTCGGCTGGGCAGAGGAACGCAGTCACCAAGGACGATGTGTACGTCAGGTGGTGGTAACTGGCATGAGGATGGTGAAGGAGGGAAATGAATGAGATATGGTTTGGCATGAAGGGTGTTCTTGGCTGGCCGAGGTGATCAGGATTCCAAAGCTAGGCTTTCAGCATTGCCCCATTTTCCTTAAAATTGTCCTGAAATTCCTGGGAAAGGAAGCAGTGCTTTGAGGAATCAGAAAGCATTTGGTGGGGAGGTGGAAGAGACAAAGGACTTTGCTTTAACTCACCCTAACCCCATTTGTAGGGCAGTCATTGGAGGCGGGATCTTATCTTCACAGGTATCATTCCTGAATGGCTTAAAGGGGAAGGCTGAGTATGGGATGTGGGGAGAAAGATTTCAGCTTCCTTAGAAAGAGACACATGTCAAGATTAACCAATCCCAGCACCAAGAGCTTAGAGAGCTGAGTTGTGGTCTCAGATTTTTGCCAATTCTTTGTTCCATCTCAAGATTGTTTATCGCCTTTTAGAACATTATTTTTCTCATCTGTCAGTGGGGAAACTTGGACAGATTTGTTTTAAGATTTTTCTCTGGCCCTAACATTCTGTGTACATGTAAGGTGTGTGGGAGAATGAATGCACAATGTAAGGAAGATCCCACTAGTAGGTATCTGAACCAGAGCTGAACCACAAACTTTAATGGACATTCATTTATTTACTGGAAGAGATGATCTTTTGTTATATCTCTACAGAGCACGAGGCACAATGCTGGAGATTTTACACAAATGTTCATTTTATTCACTCAATCAGGCAAAGAAAAGTACTTAATTTGAGGAAGTAGGTGAGGTCAAATAATTTGTCCCAAATCACAGAGAACTGTGATATAATTCAGATATTCTGACTCTGCCCTACCCAGAGGGAGGAGAATCAGACAGCCCCAAGAGAACGCGCCTTCCTCATGCCTCGACTCACAGCTACTGCTCTCCACTCTTACCTAACCCTAACCCACACCCACTTCCACACTGGTCAGTCCCAAAAACTAATGCTGGGAACATACTGCTCTGAGAACAGCACAAACCACTTTTATCTCAAGGAAATAGGAATCAGTATTATTGTAGACTTTTCTACTCCTAAAACCCTAGAACCATAACTGCTGGGCCTTGAGCTAAATCTGGCCATCTGTTGAGGCTACCAGTGATAAGGGTTGGAAGCCTCTAGGCACCTGATGGAGAGTCCACAGCAGCGCTGGGGTGTATTCCCTGGAAATGCACTGGTTCTTTGATTATCCCCCGGCCTAAAGCCTGTGCTGTCCTCTAATTGGGCCACCACGGAATATAATTTAAGAAGCAGTGTCTTTCCTCTTAACTTGAATGACGCCAACTTTGTAAATCACACGTTCATTTAGCAATTATTTGCTGGGCATCTCCTGCCCTCCAAGGACTGTCCTAAATACCAATCAAGTAACATCTTGTAAAGTTTTCCTTCTCATTGACTCATACACGTACACAGCAGAGCCTCTGTAAGGTGACCGCCATGGGACTGTGACAAACCGATCCACCTACAGAAGCGGTCACATGAGGAATTAGGTCTCCCGTACTGATAAGTACGTGTAGTGCATGGCCGGTCTGTGAAAATTGGGTCAAGTTGAGGAGGTGGTCAGCGGAGGGGGAGGGTCAGCTACGGAGGTGCTACTGTATATACTTCAGCATATAAAAATTCTAATAAAGTGAAGCAAGACATGTGGAATGGAATCCATTTGGTAGGTCTTTAAAGCATAGGAATGACGGAGAAAAAGAGAGTGGAAAATTCAAAATGTCTTTGGTTTAAAAGAATATAAACAGGGCGGCGCCTGTGGCTCAAAGGAGTAGGACGCAGGCCCCATATGCCAGAGGGGGCCGGTTCAAACCCAGCTCCAGCCAAAAAAAAAAAAAGAATGTAAACAACACGCATATAATTATGATCATCTCATTTTTACAAACAAAATTGAGACATGAAGTCTAATACTGGTTTTTCTTTTATTTCTGTTCTTATCTCTAACACTGATTCATATCAATCTGAAAACCTTTCCCAAAAATACAAAAGCAAGAATGTTTGTGACTCGCCTTTAAGACATTAAAACTGTATACAGCGCAAAACCCAGGAAAGAATATATTAATATGAGGATCATATTGTATCTGTCTTGGTTTCCCCGATTCTGAGCCCAGTATCTAGTTAAGCACCAAGTAGTCGTCTGATAAATTTTGATTAGTTAAATGAGCGCATGTTCAAGTGACTATTTATTCAAAATAGGAACAGCAAGGCCGAGCATGATGCTGGTACATGGAGATATGAGCGCATCACAGAGAAACATGGGTGGGTGGAGGGCAAGGAGGGTGCATGATTGGTGGCATCCGTTGGTGGTATCTGACGTACCTTTGAGACCAGAGGGAGTTTCCTAATGAAAACACTAAAGTAAAAATCATGTCCTTCCTTTCAACAGGGCGTTGTTGCTGGCGCTCGCTCCAAAGGAGAACACAAACAGAAAATCTTTTTAACCATCTCCTTCGGAGGAATCAAAATTTTTGATGAGAAGACAGGGGTAAGTAGAAGAGTCACATGGCATTAGAAAATTGAATCCACTGACAGATGTGCCCTTAAAAGCCTCTGCTCTGTGGGCAGGCATATAAAGCAAACATAAAATCACATAAAGCAACTGACAAATTTGATCAACTGTGATCGTCCATCAAAGTAAGTCTCTTTGCTGACTTGGCTGCACAGTATGACTGCACCTTGTTTGTTAGAGTGTAATTGTGATAAAAGTGTCACACCATCCTGGTAGTCTAATGGGAGATTGATGAGCTTTGAAGATCAATAGGTAATGTGACAGCTTAGGTTAAATTTCTTTGTGTGTTAGCGACTTTAATGACATGCGTCCTCAAGGGAGGCACATGGGGTATTTTGAGTCAGTCTAAGCATCCAGACTCTCTTGAGTTTAACCTGTAGCACTTTGCAATTGCTGTAATCAAAAAGAATAAATAGAGTTCTCAAACTTAAAAAAAAAATCTATTGCTGCACAGCCAGGAAATATAAGGGCTGATAAGTTTGCTGAACCCGCCAAAAAGGGGATTGTGTTTTCATCAACCTCACGACTGCAATTAACTCCCAGACTCATCCCTAGATCTCACCTGACACTGTGGGTCATGAAAAAACAGGAAAACACTTCATGATCCATTTTCTGAGAGGGCAGGACGTGTTTTCCCTTTTATTCATTTAGTGTTTTGCAGCTTATAAAATCCCTCTACATGAATTAGCTCCTTTCAATTTTACAAAGATAGTTTATCAAGTACTTCTAAACAATATTCAACCAACCAAGTTACTTGATCTCGGTCATTTTGCATTTTCTTTCTTGTTTGAACTGGTATAAGGTCAGCATAAGGGTAGCGGGATGGTAATTTCAAAGTGAAAAAAAAATGGGTTTTCTTGAACTATGAAAAGTTATAGAAAAATTATTCCTAAATAACTAATAATGGAACAGATGTTTATGCACCTGTGATTATAACAGCATTATTCTCAGTAGCCAAAAGATGGAAGCAACCCAAGTGTACATAGATGGGTGAATAGATCAATACAATGTAACATACAGGCACAATGGAATACTATGGAACCTTGAAATTAAAGAAAACTCTGACAGGTGCTGAAACATGGGTGAACTTTAAAGACACTGAGTGAAATAGGCCAGACACAAAAAGACAAGTGTTAATGATTCCACTTATGTAAGGTACTTAGACTTTAGTCAACATCGCAGAGACAGAAAGTAGAACGCTGACTTCCAGGGCCTGGGGAGAAAGAAGAGTGGGGGTGTTATTTTTCAAGGGGTATGGGGTTTCCATTTGGGAAGATGAAACTGTTCCAGAAATGGGTGGCAGTGATGGTTGCATAAAAATGTGAATATCCTTAATGCCATCTTTAACATCCTTCATCCTTGAGCTCGACACTTAAAAATGCAGTAAAAGCTCTGTAAGTTGACCGCCTATGGGAATGTAACAAACTGGACAGCATATGGAGGTGGTCGGTGTAAGGAACTAGGCCTGCCATACTGATACCTCCCTGTGGTGTATGTCCAGTCTGTGAAAATTAGGTCAGCTTATGGAGGTGTCACTATAGAGAGGTGGTGAGCTGTAGTAAAAATGGTAAATTTATGTTGCATACATTTTACCTCAATAAAAAATGACAACTAATGTAATAACTCCCATTTGTTGAGCACCTCCTAGGTGCACATTCATCCTTTTACATACATTATTCCGTTTCATCCTCACAACAAGCCTATGGGATGCTGGCAATGGGGGCTACTTCACCAGGTGTGTATTATATTCCAGATATCGTCCCAAGCTCTTTTAAGTACTGGGTCATTTAATTGTCACAATAATCCCATGAGGTAGATGGTATTATTATCCCCATTTTACAGTTGGTTTGGGTTTTTTTGTTTTGTTTTTTTTTTTGAGACAAGAGTCTAACTATATGCCCTGGATAGAGTGCTGTGGTGTCCCAACTCACAGCAACCTCAACCTCTTGGGCTTAAGCGATTCTCTTGCCTCAGCCTCCCCAGTAGCTGGGATTCCAGGCGCCTGCAACAATGCCCAGCTATTTTTAGAGACAGGATCTTGCTCTTGCTCAGGCTGGTCTCCAACTCTTGAAATCAGGCAATCTACCTGCCTCACCCCCCGGGGTGCTAGGATTATAGGCGTGAGCCACTGCGCCTGGCTCCCATTTTAAAACTGAAAACATCAAGGACAGAACAGCTGGCATAACTTGCTCAAAGTGAGTGATACCAGAGGCAGGGTTAGAACCCAGGGAGCAGGGTTCTGAGCCATTTTGCTTAACCACGATGCCTGTTAGCTCTGAGTATAAGTGTCCTTTATAAGTTCACCGATGTTTTATGTTCTTTTATGAGATAGTCAGATATAGCCATAAAGAGGGGATGTAAGAGATCCTCAAGAAAACACAAACTTCATTACACTCACAAGTCCTAGAGATAGGAGCACAGCCCACAACAGAGCCATGGGGAGGAGACACCAGTGCGGTCAGGAGACAACAGACAGGGAGCTGTAAGGCCACAGCCTTCACTGGAGTTTCCTTGGGAAAGGCGAGGCAGAGCAGGGTGAATGATTGACTAGTGTGAATCGTGTTGTCTGGCTCTAAGTTACAGGGGTGGTCCCAGTTGCCTGGCACCTGCCCTGAGATCGTTAAAGCAAAGGCATGTTTGCCTCCTGGACTGCAGGTGCCGGAGAGAGGAGGGAGGCTGGGTTGGTTAGTTTGCATCAAAGACCTGTTCCTGCCTGGACCCTTTGCTGTGTCTAAGCCGTGGCTAGTCCTGGAAGGAATAGTATCTCCCCTGCCAGAAGGGTATTTTAAGATGTCCAAACCTCATAACATATAGAAAATTTAAAAAGTTTTACAATACGGATGGGATTGCAAACAAATACAGGCTTTGGAAAGAAGTCTAAAGATTCCTCAAAGAGCTAAAAGTAGATCTTCTGTTTGTTCTCACAACCCCATCACTAGGTATCTACCCAGAAAGAATAACACATTTTACCATGAGGACACTTGCACTAGAATGTTTATTGGAGCTCAATTCAAAATCCCCAAGATGTGGAATCTACCCAGTGCCCATCCACCCAGGAATGGATTAATAAACTGTGGTATATGTACACCATGGAATACTATTCAGCCATGAAAAAGATGGAGACTGTACATCTTTTATAATAACCTCGATAGAGTTGAAGAACATTCTCCTTAGTAAAGTATCACAAGAATGGAGCTCTAATAGTAATGTGATACCAACAGATCAGCAGTGTATTAAAGGGCTCTGGCATTAGGACGATTGAGAACTACTGCAATAGATAAACACCTACATTCAAGTGGGTGGGAGGGGGAAGAGGTAGGGAAGGAGGGAAGGGAATTGGTAAGCTCTCACCTAATGGGCTCAGTATAAGGGGTATGCAGCACACCACCTGGGTAAAGGGCTCAACAACTAAGCCCTAAGTCTAAGTCTCATAACTTAGACTTTAACTCACAAACTCTAACAATGTAAGCTAATTGTACCCTCATATTTATCTAAAATTAAAGAAAGAAATAAAAGAAAATCTATAGACCCTCCCCCCAAAATACTTATAGTTCAACCCAACATGTCAGAGGCAGGACGGGGATTTAACCTTGAGTTGACCAGAATCAGAAATCAATGCAGTTGGCCTCTATATTATAGGGAAAGATGGGCCTTCTAGGGGATACATGGGTAGAAGGGAGTTGAGAATGAGGCCACAGCATTGGGAGTTGGAGCTTGAGTTCAGCAGACAGGAAGCCTAATGTGACCCTCTCTTGCCTTTTTAAAGTATTTGTGGTTTCAGAAACTAAGGAGGTTCTACTCTTTCCTGGAAAGACTGTAGTTTGGAGCTCTGTGCTCAGGTTTGAGCCATGCAGTTTAAAATGGATCTAGGCAAATCAAGATTTTTCCTGATAAAGAGGAGCAGGGCAATTAGGGGACTGGAAGATGTACAGAGCCAAGATCTTGTGACACACAGAGGGCACAAGGGATTCTGGGTATCACACAGGAGATGGGGAACAGGTGCAAGGGATCCTGGTAACATGCAGGAGATGGGGAACAGGCGCAAGGGATCCTGGGTAACAGGCAGGAGATAGGGAACTTCGGCTTATACAAACTTGGAGGAAATCATTAGTTTTTAGCATTCTTTATGGGAGCTAAGTAATGTAGGTCAAGCCTACCTGAAAGATACTTATACAGTGATTCGTATGCCCTATATGATGATGCCATCGCTGGTCTCTTCCCAATTCCACCTCTGCCCACCACCATGATGGCTGGCGTAGCCACAAGGGCAGAGGAGAAGGGTATTATGCCCAGGAGTTCCTTGAAGACCACACTGCCAAACAAGACAATATAGCAGAGTCCTTTTATTGAAGAGCTGGCCAGCGACTGCCTCAGTGTCCCAACATGGGGTTCTGAAAGCGTGCCCAGGTGCTTAAGGGGTCAGGTTTTTAAGGCTTGGTCTGCATCCAGGTTGGCATGCAGGCTGTTCAGGTATATCTGGGTGGGGTAGCAAGCAAGCATTGTACAAAAGCAGAATTTTGCAGTTAGTTAGCTACACATCATACATCTTTGTTTTAATATTTTTCCCTTATACATCTTAGTTTCAGTATTTTTCCTCCATACATCTTAGTTTCAGTATTTTCCCCACCTGGTATTGTTTAAAAGTCAGTCCAGGAACAGTTGGTACCTCCTGGTCTGTTTCCCAAGGAGTTAGCCAAGCAAGAAACTGGGAATGAACTAGAAGCAAGAAATCAATTAGTACTTTTTCATTTAACTTGGGAGTGAACTCAACTTACTTCATTTCATTTGAAAGTTTGCAGTCCAGAAATTTGCCAGGAGTTAACTGGTATTTTTCCATTACAGCCTAGTCCTGACACCTTTCTGTCTTAGCTGAGGCCCAATAGGCCTATCATTATCTTTTCTGGGGGCTAAGATTTTGGCTTTGCAATTTTATTATGTACCCCTGTCCCCATCAAATAGGCTGTGCCCAGATAATGGAAGTCCTACTTAACCTTGGTTTTTATCTTATGAGAAGCAGTAGTTTGCATTCATTTTATACTTCTATCTGCATCCTTTATAATATAGGCCCATCGTTCCCTATAATAAAGAGGTCAATCACAGGTGGTTCAACTGGCCCCAAAGAAAGATACCACCAAACCTTATAACACTATTGTTGATTCTTAAGCTAGACACAAAGAGAATAACAGTAAAATCATTATTTCAGCCAAAGGGCTTGTGGCTTTGTAGGGAAAATGTCAGATCCCTAGTGGAGAATCAGGAAGAAGGTGAAGTTCATTGTTTTCTCTGTGGCTTGGTTATTCCACTTGTGTTTGATCAACCTTAGACCTCTGCAGCCTCAGCTTCTGCGACCTTCGCTTGTTAATATGCCCCAGCAGAGTCCTGCACAAATGGCTGAGGATTGGATTTGTGTAAATCTGAAGTAGGATGGTGGCGTGCATCGTGCCCTGTGTTCATAATCTTCATATCTCCAGAGAATTGTCTAGTAGAAGGAGCTGAGTTGCTTTGTGTGACCTTAGGGAATGGAACCAGGACTCACAGAAGTTTCTAAGAGGCATTTTCAGTTTATCAGTAAGAAGACTTTTTTATCAGTCCATGAGAGTGAGTTCAACCTTGATGGGAATATTGAAGCAACAACTAAATAAAGGATATTGTTGAGGAAAGTCATATTGTTGAGGATAAGGTGTTGAACAAAGTCACATCCGAGTAGATTTATGAGATTAATTTTAAGATTTTGTTTGCCCTTAAAGTCATGTCTGTTGAAGCCTTTTTATTTGAAAAACTCGCATTGGAGACTACGAGTGGGGATAGTTTACCAAACCCATGTCATAGCCCAGCAGGGGACCAACTGAATTGTTCAGGGATGAGATTCTAAGGGAAGTATTTTGCCCTACATATCAAAGAAATGGAAAACCGGGTCATTATTTTTTGGAATGATAAATCTTAGTTGTTTATCTTGTCAAAGGTATTTTTGCTCAAGCTCGACTGTACTTTTTTTTTCAAACCAAGAAAAGAAACATTTGCAGAATGTGACAATAGCTGAAATCCAAAAGCTGTCAAAAATGTTTCGATCCCAATTAAAGAAACCCTTTGCAGCAATTTACACCCTATCGTCAATTTCAAAGAAGGCCTGATCTCAATCCTGACATGAGTAAATTTTGTTTTATTATTAGCATGTTGTAAGAAATAAATCAATATTGAAAGCTGTTCATATTTTCAGATGCCTAGATGTTGCTAATATAACAAAGGGATTGATGAGAATGCAGAAAATGTCACATACAAATGATGGGAGCAGTAGCAAACCAGGAGTGGAAATGGTTTTCACGTCAATATCATACGAGGTCCTCAGTCCTGACAGGTGCATTCCAAGGAGTGATGCCATCTTTATTTCACAGATGAGGTACCTGAGGTTCCGGGACTGTCCCTAACTGGGCTGTCCTGGCTGTAGGCGCAGAACAAACCTTCCCATTCCAAGTCCTATGTCTCACATCAACCTCACTGACTCTCTTAACTCTCTTTACAATTTTATCTTATAGAATTATTACAATGTTATTGCATAAAAAGAGTGGTCTATATCAACTTTCCACAATGTCACAACACCCTTGTTTCTGCAAAATTGCAAATTTTCCAGCATCTCGTGGGAGTTTTGTTTATTCATTCAAATCAGCCAACATGGATTTAGCAGTAGTGTGTGTACCGTTCTAAATACACCACCACAGCCATATGGAGTAGCTGCTATTACTAGCACCATTTCACAGATGGAAAAACAGAGGTTTAAATCATTTAAGTCATGCAGATACTAAGTGGCAGATCTGGGATAAAAGCCCAGGCAGCCTGATCCAGAATCCCTAGTTATTAGTAAGGTGTCACTAATGATAACATACCAAATTTTATAAATGATTTCTCTTTATCTGTATTAAAGCAGATATTTACACCCTATTTTCAATTTCAATGTTACCTCTGTCTTCTCATCACCATTTTTCACTTTCATTTTGATGCACTTTCCCAGTGAAGATAAAAGAGGTGGAGTTACACCTGGTATTGCCTCCTCCATGGCTTCTCTTGGGTAGACAGGATGCTGATAGAATAACCACGTGGTTACATAGTACACGTCAAGCATCCATTACCCAAAGTGTTTTGAGTTTCAGAGCTTTTTGGATTTCAGAGTATTTGCACTATATGTATATTTACTAGCTGAGCATCCCAAATCTGAAAATCTAAAATCTGAAATGCTCCAATGAGCGTTCCCATTGAGCATCATGTCAGGGCTCCAAAAGTTTCCAGTTTGGGTTCATTTCAGATTTCAGAACATCTTGGAACTGTAACATATCGGATGACTATTCTGTGCCACATTCAGCTCTGTGTCCTGAGGGCTCAAAAGCACAATAGTCCCCACCAGACTCACCAAGTAGACTGACAACAGGTCTGAAGGATCGAGGCCTCAGTTTACCTAAAATATTCCTAAAAATTTGTACAGAAACGGGCACACTTATTTGGCTGTGGAGTCCTGAGTTAGAAAGGATGAGGTAAGTAAGTCGGGGAAGGGAAACTGTGTCTCCAGATTCACACGTATCCGGAAGAGGAAGCTGTGTGGGTTCAGGCATCCTTTGGGGTAATGTCCTGACTGCCGCTGTGAACACACAGATCATGGATTTTTGTGCCATCAGAGGATCTTAGGTGTGCCACAGACATTTTTAAAGATTATTCATTATTTTCATGGTGGCACCTGTGGCTCAAAGGAGTAGGGTGCCAGCTCCACATACTAGAGGTGGCGGATTCAAACCCGGCCCCGGCCAAAAATTCCAAAAAAAAAAAAAAAAAAATTATTCATTATTTTCAAAAGTTCAAAGGACATCAACTATATTCTTTTTTTTACTTTTTTTGAATCAACAGAATATAAGTGTGCAACAGAAGTTTATAGGTTCAATTGTGCTGTGAAATAAAAAAAGGTTGAAGAACACCGACATTGATGGATAAAGCCCTTTTTTGCCATCACCTTTGTCTAGCTAATTAACACAACGACTCCCACACATAGGTGCTCAGTTGTGTTGACTGCATAAAAAATAAAATGATTTGGTGATTAAGAATCAGCAGTTGCATATAAGATGTCTAAAATGTAGCAGCCGAGAGGGCGAGAGTGACCAAGGAT
>CAUYRH010031420.1:0-27298 GCA_963574655.1 Perodicticus potto
AGCCCAGGAATTGGAGGTTGCTGTGAGCTGTGATGCCATGGCACTGTCTCCAGGGTGACAGCTTGAGGCTCTGTCTCAAAAAAAAAAAAAAAGAAAAACAAATTTTATTTATTTATTTATTTATTGCAGTTTTTGGCCAGGGCTGGGTTTGAACCTGCCACCTCCGGCATATGGGGCCGGCGCCCTATTCCTTTGAGCCACAGGCGCTGCCTACTATGTACAACCTTCCCGTCTCTAGTGCGCCTGTGCCCATGCACCTCTAACCCTCATGGACACACACTTCCCAGTAAGGGCCCCATTCTCTTTTCACCGCAAACCATCCTCTACAGCACAAGCTGCAAACCATAGTTCAAAGGAGGCCTGAAATCCTCCCACAAAAGCCAGGAAAACACACAATTTATACTTTTTTTTTTTTTTTTTTTGTAGAGACAGAGTCTCACTTTATCACCCTCGGTAGAGTACCGTGGCATCACACAGCTCACAGCAACCTCCAACTCCTGGGCTTAGGCGATTCTCTTGCCTCAGCCTCCCCAGTAGCTGGGACTACAGGCGCCCGCCACAACGCCCGGCTATTTTTTCTGTTGAATTTTGGCCGGGGCCGGGTTAGAACCCGCCACCCTCAGTATATGGGGCTGGCACCCTGCCCACTGAGCCACAAAACAAATATTTATCAAAAAAACCTAATGGTGTTTATTTGGTGGTCCAGTGCTGCTATTTTCCACTACAGCTTCATGATACCTCATCAGTTGTTTACAGTGTGTCTATTGCAACCATTTGGACACTGTAATGAGGATGTTTGCAATTAAGCAGCCGAGATTGTTCAATAGGGACAGGGCCACATGTCACACAAAGAACCTTGCTTAAGCTACAGAAGCTGGACTTGGAAACTCTGTCATCCACCATATTCATCAGACTGTAACCAACTGACCACCACTTCTTCCAGGCTTTGGACCACTTCCTACAAAGAAAATTATTGAGTTCTCAATAAGCTGTGGAAATGGCTGCTGGCATAAATGTACTGCCGTTAAGATGCCAAAACTGTCAATACTGTCAACTTTTTTCTTTTCTTTTTTTTGTTTTGAGACAGGGTCTCACTATGTCACTCTCAGTAGAGTGCGATGGTATCACAGCTCACAGCAACCTCAGACTCTTGGGCTCAAGTGATTCTCTTGCCTCAGCCTCCCAAGTAGCTGAGACTACAGGTGCCTACCACAATGCCCGGCTACATATATATGTATGTATATATATACACACACAAAATATATATATACACACACACACACACACACACACGTAGCCAGGAGTTGTTTTATCTATTTATTTATTATTTCCAGTTTTGGCTAGGGCCAGGCTTGAACCCATGAGCCCTGGTCCCCTGGTTTATGGGGCTGGCGCCCTACTCCTTGAGCCACAGGTGCCACCCTATTTTTTTTTTTTTTTCTGTTGTAGTTGTCGTTATTTGGCAGGCTTGGGCTAGGTTTGAACCTGCCAGCTCTGGTGTATGTGGCTGGTGCCCTAGCCACTAAGCTACAGGTGCCGAGCCAAGGCATGTACTTTTATTTTAGTATATGTGCTGCTGAAGTGAGCACAGCATGTACTTTTATTCATAGTACTGCTTTTTGTTTGAGATACATTAAACTTTTAGTCAAAGTTGGATATTTCATGTTTAATATCACACCATGATACAAAAGTACATATATACATTGAGATATTATTTTCTGTTCTCATAAGTCTCTTAAGTATTTATTTCTGTGGATTGCATTACTACTATACTTACTAGTATAACCCTGATCAAAACAAATGGATAGGGCGGCCCCTGTGGCTCAGTGAGTAGGGCGCCGGCCCCATATACTGAGGGTAGCGGGTTCAAACCCGGCCACCGAACTGCAACAAAACAATAGCCAGGCGTTTTGGCGGGCACCTGTAGTGCCAGTTACTTGGGAGGCTGAGACAAGAGAATTGCCTAAACCCAGGAGCTGGAGGTTGCTGTGAGCTGTGAAGCCACGGCACTCTACCAAGGGTGACAAAGTGAGACTCTGTCTCTTAAAAAAAAACAACAAAAAACAAAAGGATGCATTAGACATTTGGAGGAAAGCATCTTGATGAGATAGATGGAGCCCTCTACCCCCAATTATTTCATGAATCTGTAGATGATTACTACTTAATGGTAGAATGGGATTTTTCATTTGTATATATCTCAACTATTAAGGCCTTTGTTTACATAAGTAGATGAGAGTGGAGGAGTTTTGTTTTTTATCAAGGTCACACTCGATTTTTAATGTTTCATGTATGTCGGAATACGATGGATTTTTGTGAATCAACCAGCTTACCATTTACCTCTTCCAATTTTGTTGAAAGCAGAAAAGTAGGTGGGGTGTGGTGGCTCAGTACCTGTAATCCTAGCATTCTAGGAGGCTGAGGCGGCGGGTGGATTGCTTGAGCTCAGGAGTTTGAGAGCCTTAGCAAGAATGAGACCCCCCTCTCTAAAAGAATTAGTGTTGTGCTGGGCACCTGCAGTCCCATCTACTTGGGAGGCTGAGGCAAGAGGATCACTTGAGCCCAAGAGTTTGAGGTTGCTGTGAGCTATGATGCCAAAGCACTTTACAGAGGGTTACAAAGTGAGACTCTGTCTCAAAAAAAAAGCAGAAAATTGGAAACCTTTAGACTTGTATAAGGATTTATTATCCAGTCTTTCTGTCATTCATTTTCTAGTATTACACTAGTATTTCAGATCACCCTTTGCATGGATTCAGGATGGAGGCATGATGAGTAAGAAAAGCCTGATTGTGAAGGGGTAAGTGGGGAAGGGGGCACCTCGACACCTCCCCCATATGTCACGTCATCTTGGGAAAGACTCCTTTTGGGAGAGTTAAATCTGGGACTTGATTAATTGATTCCCTCAGAGCTATCCTTGCCTACACCTGCCCCATGGGAAGTCTCCATGTACCATAGTTTGAAGGTAATTGGTTTAGATAACTTGTTTGTTTTGTGCTGCTATAACAATGCCTGAGACTGGTATAATTAAAAATGAATAGAATTTTATTTCTTACCTTTCAGGAGGCTGGGAAGTCCAAGATTGAGGAGCTGGCATTTGGCAAAGGACTTCGTGCTCTATTGTGGTCATCTTATGGTAGAAGGTGGAAGGGCAGAGTAGGGGTGAGGGGGAGAGAGTATATGTTCATGCAGGCTTGTGCACAAGGAGTCCAAGCTCTCCTTTTATAAGGGACCTACACCCATGATAATAACAGCATTATTACCTGCTAACCCCACACCTCCCCAGTAGACTCCGTCTCCCAACAGCACCGCTCTGGGAATCAAGTTCCAACACATGAACTTTGGGGAACACATTCAGAGCATAGTGCTTGGGTTCTAACTGATTGTTACCACTTAAATAAGTGTCGGTATATTCATCTATGGAAGAGGGTTCTTTTTTTGTTTGTTTACCTTTTGTTCACTTTGTCACCCTCGGTAGAGTGCTGTGTTGTCACAGGTCACAGCAACCTCCAGCTTTTGGGCTTAGGCGATTCTCTTGCTTCAGCCTCCCGAGTAGCTGGGACTACAGGCGCCCCCCACAATGCCTGGCTATTTTGTTTGTTTGTTTGTTGTTGTTGTTGCAGTTTGGCCAAGGCCGAGTTCGAACCCGCCACCCTCAGTATATGGGGCCGGCACCTTACTCACTGAGCCACAGGTGCGGCCCTGGAAGAGGGTTCTTACAGCTCTTAAAATCTCATAGTTCTATAGCTATCTTTGAGTATCCTATAATTGTTTTCTTATCTCTGGTCACATAGACCAAGCACTTCTCAATCTGAGCTTGCATAAGTGGGCAGGCATTGGTAAGCTTCCTTTGGAGTTCTGAAAGCCGATATCCCCTGCCTGCCTCCTGCCAACATTTACTTCAACTGGATGTCAGCTAGCTTTCCCACAGGTCCTGTGTGCTCACTCTCACTTCTAAACCCTTTGTAGGACACTGTTCCTTTTGGGTGCTCCTCTTGGGTATTGCTAAAGCATGGTAAATAGATCTTAGAGAACTCTGCCCCCGCCGTATGGTCCTTGCTTGTTTAGTCTGTCTTCTCTAGACCAGGCCCTCAGGATCAGAGATGATGTTTTTCCTCCCTGTTGCCTGAGGTTAACATATGGTCCAAAGACAGGGTGAGTTCTCAAATGTTTGTTGAATAACCAAATATTAAGGACTGCCTTCTCTCTTTTTTTTTCTTATTTTATTTTTTTGAGACAGAGTCTCACTCTGTCACCTTGGGTAGAGTGCTGTGACATCCTAGCTCGCAGCAACCTCAAACTCTGGAGCTCAGGTAATCCCCCTGCCATAGCCTTCCGAGTAGCTGGGACTACGCCTGCCTGCCACAAAGTCCGGCTAGTTTTTGGAGATGGGGTCCCGCTCTTGCTCAGGATGGTCTCAAACTCCTGAGCTAAGGTGAGTCACGCACCTCAGCCTCCCTACTAGGATTACAGGCGTGAGCCACAGTGCCTGGCCATTAACCTCCTTCTCAAACTTCATGTAGGATAGGAATCTCAGCATGTCCAATATTTAACTCTCATCTTACCTCTCAGACATACTCATTCTGTAGCCCTTATCATCTCTGTTGATGGCAGTTTCATCCTTTGAGCTGTTCAGGCCTAAAACCTTTGAGTTTGGGTACTCTGTTTCTGTCTTGCAGTCACTCAGGCTGTCCAGAGAACTAGTGGTAGAATAGGCTGGTGAGAGTACTGGACGGTGGTCTTTAAACATGTTTGTGTTCATGACCACCAAGTCAGTCTATCAAGACCTCTTGTTGGCTGTTGGCCCTGCCTGCATAGCATACCCACATCCTGACCACCTTCACATCCTGGCTCCCACCCTGGCCCAGGCCACCGTCATCTCTCAGTTGGGTCATTGCAGTCGTCTCCTGACTCATCTGCCTCTTCTGCCCTTGTCCCTGTATGTCCTGTTCTCATCATAGCAGCCAGAGTGACCCTGTTAAAGTCAGGTAATTCCCTGCTCTGCATAAAACCCTGCAGTGAAAAAAACAAACGACGACAACAACAAAACCCCCTGCAGTGGCTTCCCATTTTATTTTTATTTATTTATTTATTTATTTATTTTGCTTTTAATTTCAGTTGGCTTGCACTCTTCTTAGTTTCCTTGTTTTTTTTTTTTTTTTATCCATTGTCCTTGTTTGTAGTGATTCCTCATGCCAGTTGCCTCCCAAGTAGCTGGGATTAGAGGTGCCCGCCACAACGCCCGGCAGTGTTCTTTCCTGGTGGGAGAGACAGGGTCTTTTCTCTGGCTCACTCAGGCTTATGCTGGTCTCGAACTCTGTGAGCACTGGAAATCCACCCGCCTCGGCCTCCCACACTGCTGGGACTACAGGCATGAGCCACCACACCCGGCCTATTTTATTTTTTTGAGACAGAGTCTCACTTCGTCACCCCAGGTAGAGTGCAGTGACATCACAGCTCACAGCAACCTCCAACTCCTGGGCTTAGGAGATTCTCTTGCCTAAGCCTCCCGAATAGCTGGGACTACAGGTGCCCGCCACAACACCCGGCTATTTTTTTTTTTGTTGTTGTTGTTGTTGTTGCAGTTTGTCCGGGGCCAGGTTGGTTTTTTTTTTTTTTGAGACAGAGCCTCAAGCTGTCACCCCGGAGAGAGTGCTGTTGCATCACAGCTCACAGCAACCTCCAATTCCTGGGCTCAAGCGAGTCTCCTGCCTCCGCCTCCCAAGTAGCTGGGACTACAGGCGCCCGCCACAACGCTCCGGCCATTTTTTGGTTGCAGCCATCACTGTTTGGCGGCCCGGGCTGGATTCGAACCCGCCAGCTCAGGTGTACGTAGCTGGCGCCTTAGCCCATTGAGCCACAGGCGCCGAGCCCCGGGGCCAGGTTTGAACCCGGGGCCAGGTTTGAACCCACCATTCTCAGCATCTGGGGCTGGCGCCCTACCCACTGAGCCACGGGCACCGCCTGTGGCTTCCCATTTTAATCCCAGAGAACTCAAAAAGGTCAATTAAGGCCCTGGAGGCCACGCCCGGCGGCTCACACCTGTTATCCTAGCACTCTGGGAGGCTAGGGCAGGTGGATTGCTTGAACTCACAGGTTGGAGACCAGCCTGAGCAAGAGCAAGACCCCATCTCTTAAAATAGCTGGGTGTTGTAGTAGGCACCTGTAGTCCCATTTACTTTGGAGGCTGAGACAAGAGAATGGCTTAAGGTCAAGAGTCTGAGGTTGCTGTGAGCTATGATGCCATGGCACTCTTCCCAGGGTACCAAAGTGAGACTCTGTCTCAAAATCAAAAACAAAACCAACAACAACAAAAAGAACAAGGCCTTGCAAATGGGTCCATTGCACTGGTGGGTCATTCTACCAGGATGTCTGTTCCCATGGATATCAGTGTGGTTTGACCCTTTTGCCTCCTTGAAATGTTTGCGCATGTGTCTTGTCATGACCACGCCATTTATTTATTTATTTATGCAGTTTTTGGCCGGGGCTGGGTTTGAACCCACCACCTTTGGTATATGGGGCTGGTGCCCTACTTGATGAGCCACAGGTGCCGCCTGATGCCCTTTAAATTGTATGCATGGTGGCACCCCTAGCTCAGTGGGTAGAGTGCCAGCCAAATACACCAGGACTGGTAGGTTCGAATTTGGCCCGGGCTAGCTAAAATCAACAATGACAACTGCAACAAAAAAATAGCCAGGTGTTATGACGGGTGCCTGTGGTCCCAGCTATTCAGGAGGCTGAGGCAAGAGAATCACTTAAGCCCGAGAGTTAGCTTGTGAGCTGTGATGCACTCTACCAAGGGTGACACAGTGAGACTGTCTCAAAAAAAAAAAAAAGAAGCGGCACCTGTGGCTCAATGGGTAAGGCACCTGCCCCATATACAGAGGGTGGTGGGCTCAAACCCAGCCCCAGCCAAATTGCAACAAAAAATAGCCAAGCGTTGTGGCGGGCGCCTGTAGTCCCAGTTACTCAGGAGGCTGAGGCAAGAGAATCGCCTAAGCCCAGGAACTGGATGTTGCTGTGAGCTGTGACGCCACGGCACTCTACCAAGGGCAACAAAGGGAGACTCTCTACCAAAAAAAAATTGTATGCAGTAGACACTCATATCTATTGAAGGAATGCATTACTTCTTTGCTCAATTACCTCTTCTCAGTTTTCAGCATTTAAACCTGTTGCTGGGAGGAGATGTGGGCAGTTGTTGCTTTGCTGTACGTATTTGTATTCCTCTTGTATCCCTTCACCCAGATAGAATTGCTGACCCATTGTTAGTTCCAGAGCCTGGCAGAAGGACGCATGCTAGATGATTTAGGAACCTGTTTAATGGTGCATCTTTTTTTTTAAATTTTGCTTTCAATTTCAGCTGACTTTTACTCTTCTTAGTTTGAAGTCTTTTTTTAAAATTTTCTTTTTTTTTTCTTTCTTCCTTTAGTGATTGTGTTGCCCTTTGCCTCCCAAGTAGCTGGAATTACAGGCACCTGCCATAATATCCGGCTTTTTTTTCTTTTTTTTTTTTGGTAGAGACGTGAGTCGGCTCACTCCGGCTCACGCTGATCTCGAACCTCCGAGCTCAGGAAATCCACCTGTCTCGGCCTCCTGCAGTGCTGGAACTACAGGCGTGAGCCACCTCTCCTGGCCTAATGGTGCATCTTAAAAAGAATCTTCCGGAGAGTGATTTTAACAGCTCTTTGTAGTCAAGTTCTGAACAATGTTGTTACCTATTTTGTTCAAGATGCTTATTTTTTTTTTTTTTTTTAGAGATAGAGTCTCCCTTTGTTGCCCTCAGTAGAGTGCTGTGGAATCACAGCTCACAGCAACCTCCAGCTCTTGGGCTTAGGCGATTCTCTTGTCTCAGCCTCCCGAGTAGCTGTATGTGTAATTTCATATTGCCCCATCTGGATGATCAGTGTTCTTCCTTTCGTCATACACAGATGATAGATAGTTATATGTATGACAAATGTTACAGTTTCTGCTGTAGAGCAGCAGTGTTAAGATCTGATGCAGTACTATTGGAAACGTTCTTTTTTTGGGCAAAAGAAGTGCAAATACCCTTAAAATTGTGAAGCAGGTAGGGTGCTTGGCTTTCTGTTCTAGTAAATTTATGATGGGATTGACCTGGGCAGGTCAGAACTCAGAACACAGGGCAATTACTGAGGGCAGAAGGTAGCCTGCCCCATCTGTGTGGCTTACTGGTTGGCATCTCTGCCAACAGATGTGTTGGGATCAGGGTGTGACATTTATTGAGGCAGCAGTCGTGTGACTGCTCGATTGAGGTAGAGGGTTTCTGAGGCTCTGTTTCTAGCATATGGCATATGGGTTGTCTGAAGTGACTTTGCCTGGAATTTCTCCAGAATTCTAAATTTGGTGTGGAGATGGGCTAAGAGCCATGTCATTTTGGGTGAGGCATATCTGATGCTGACCTATCTTTTTTTTAAAACTGAGGTGAGACATGGTTTTTTTGATTCGTCAGTGGCTGCATTTTTCTCTACCTCTTTTATGGTGAAAGTAAACATTTGAAAGCAGCAAGAGCAGAATATTGAATGATACACAGTGTTTGAGCAAGAGAGATGTTGAATACACTTTGGGAAGGAAGCCAGGTGAGCCTTCCTTACCTGACTGCAGAAGGCACAGGCTGAAGACAAGGTCAGAAGACATCTATGCTCGAGGTGGAAAAGCTTGTGTCTCAAACGTGTCTTCTGGGAGTAACTCCAGCCTTGTTTCTAGGCTGTATTTGCTAGGTTTTGGTGAATTGAAGCTTCTTTTTTTTTTTTCCTGAGACTGTGACTGTGTCTCACGCTATTGCTCAGGCTAGAGTGCCATGGTGTCATCGTAGCTTATAGCTTACTGCAATCCCCAAACTCCTGTGTTCAAGTGATCCCCCAGTCTCAGCCTTCCAAGTAGCTGGGACTACAGGCGCCTAGCACAACACCCAGTTAACTTCTCTATTTTTTTGTAGAGACAGGGTCTGGCTCTTGCTTAGGCTAGTCTTGAACTTCTCTCAACTCAGCTTCCAAAGTGCTAGGGTTATAGGCGTGAGTCACCGTCCCTGGCCTAGTTGGGTTGAAGCTTTTTATGTCTCCACTTCAAGTTAGGATTGAGAAGATTAAGAACCCCTGGTTTGTTTGGAACATGTTTTCTTGAAGTAAGCTCAGGCAAGTTGATGGAGTAGAAAAAAACATAAGCTTTGGAGTCAGCCAGGCTCGTTTTAGCATCCCTCCTTGGCTACTTTTAATCTGTTTCTGAACCCATTCCTATATCTATGAAAAGGGGATGTCTAGTCTGGAGAGCTGTTAGGATTAAATGTTAAAATATCTGCAGAAGTATGTGCGTATAGGTTAACATTTTTGCAGTGGGCAGGCTTTTTAGCCAGTGTCTTAAAAAAATTAAAAAATTTTGGCTCAGCACCTGTGGCTCAAGTGGCTAAGGTGTCAACCACATACACCTGAGCTGGTGGGTTCGAATCCAGCCCGGGCCCGTCAAACAACAATAATGGCTGCAACCAAAAAATAACCGGGCATTGTGGCAGGCGCCTGTAATCCGAGCTACTTGGGAGGTGGAGGCAGGAGAATCGATTGAGCCCAGGATTTGGAGGTTGCTGTGAGCTGTGATGCCATGGCACTCTACCCAGGGTGACAGCTTGAGGCTCTGTCTCAAAAAAAAGAAAAAATTAAAAAATTTTAAATTGAAAACATGTGTTTTATATTGTGCACATTAATGTTTTGATGTGTGTGTATACATATATATATATATAGTTGAATGGCTAAATTGGACTAATTTGCATATCCATTACCTCACCCATATTTTTGGTGGTGAAAACACCTGAAGTCTGCTCTCTCAGAAGTTTTCAAGCATTCAATACATTCTGGTTGACTAGTCAGTGTGTAGTGTAATATACCTCTTGAACTTGTTTCTCCTGCCTATCTTTGGCCAGTCTTGGTGTCCAATTTTTTTTTTTTCCAAGACAGAGTCTCACTTTGTCACCCTCAGTAGAGTGCTGTGCTGTCATAGCTCACAGCAACCTCCAACTCCTGAGCTTAGGCGATTCTTTTTCCTCAGCCTCCCGAGTAGCTGGGACTACAAGCATTCACCACGACACCTGGCTATTTTTTGTTGTAATTTGGCCGGGGCCGGGTTTCAACCTCCCAGCCTTGGTATATGGGGCCAGTGCTCTACCCACTGAGCCACAGGCACTGCCCTTTTTTTTTTTTTTGAGACAGTCTCAAGTTGTCACCCTGGGTAGAGTACCCTGGTCACAACTCACAGTAACCTCAGACTCTTGGGCTTAAGCCATTCTCTTGCTTCAGCTTCCCAAGTACCTGGGGCTACAGGGGCCCGCCACAACACTGGGCAGTTTTTTTTGGTTGTAGTTGTCATTGTTGTTTGACGGGCCTGGGCTGGATTTGAACTCACCAACTCCAGTGTGTGTAACCAGCACCCTACCCAATGAGCTACAGGCATCAAGCTTTGGTGTCTGATTCTTTTTTTTTTTTTTTTGAGACAAAGCCTCAAGCTGTCACCCTGGATAGAGTGTTGTGGCATCACAGCTCACAGCAACCTCCAATTCCTGGGCTCAAGCGAGTCTCTTGTCTCTGCTTCCCAAGTAGCTGGGAAAATAGGCGCCCGCCACAACGCCTGGCCATTTTTTGGTTGCAGCCGTCATTGTTGTTTGGCGGACCCGGGCTGGATTCGAACCCACCAGCTCAGGTGTACGTGGCTGGTGCATTAGCCCGTTGAGCCACAGGTGCTGAGCCTTGGTGTCCGATTTTAACAAGCACAGCTCTCTGGCCTGTGTTCTGACAGAGTCCATGAAAGGTGGCCTGGATAGCGATATGGACCCGTTAGTTAACAGTTTGATTCCATCCCAATTAATGTGGCCTTTTGTAATTTCTTCTTTGCTTAAAGGCACATAACTAGTCAGATATTGGACACCCTTTTCTAGGAGTGACCTTTCAGTTTTCTTAATCTCTCCTTACCAGCTTGCTGTAGGAAGTCTTGGCTATCTTTGTATATGTAATTAAGTTGGAGCTTTTCTTTAAAAGAGTTAAGGTGACTTGTCTTATGATGGGTACTTAGGGAAACAAAAAGCATTTAATGAACATTTCTCTTTTTAAAAAACCTTTTAGTAGGGTAGTGCCTGTGGCTCAAAGGAGTAGGGCGCCGGCCCTATATGCAATAGGTGGCGGGTTCAAACCCAGCCCCGGCCAAAAACTGCAAAAAAAAAAAAAAAAAAAAAGTCAGTGAGTGTACGGCAGTGCCTGTGGCTCAAAGGAGTAGAGCGCCGGCCCCATATGCCATAGGTGGCAGGATCAAACCCAGCCCCAGCCAAAAAACAGCAAAAAAAAAAAAAACAAAACCTCAGTGATTCTAAAAGATATGAAAATAAGAAATCATCTATAAAATCCCATTACCTAGGGAAACAACAGTTAGCATTTCATTATATGTCCTTGTTGTTCCAGGCTGTAATATTCTAGTTAATCAAGATACAGCAGGGTACATTGCCTTACCAAGCTTCTGTTCTGACAGAGAGAAGGATATATTGAAGGATAACAAATTGTTTAACCAGAAGACAGCATACTGTGCTTTAAAAAGTGTAGTGTATTACAACCTTCACATCAACGAATATAAATAGCACAATATTTTTAAGAGGTGGTGAGGCTATAGCACACTCTCTTTAACCACCTTCTATATGGGCATAATTCTGATTCTCTCTGCTGAATGTTATATTACCTTCAAACCTGGCAGATTAAAACCATTCCTTATGCTTATGGAGTCTGTTGGAAATTTGCTCAGTACACAGCAGGGGATGGTTTGTTTTCATTTCATGTTTGCTGCCTTGCTGGGAGGACTTGTGAGTTGGGGGTTGGGGTCAGGTGCTTCCCTTGCCTGTCTCCACCTGGGGTGGGAGAACCTGATAACAGGATTGCCAACTCTCCAGGAGGCTCGGCTTCCTCACAACGCAAAGGAGATGGACCTTTTATGTTATAGCTCAGGCCAGCAAATGTGTATTCCGGTGAATAAGGCAGAAACTGAATTGGTTTTTATAACTCCACCTTTGATCAGTGTCATTTTTTTTTTTTTTGGTACTGTATTGACTGATGT
The DNA here is from genome assembly GCA_963574655.1 of Perodicticus potto. Lineage (NCBI taxonomy): Eukaryota > Metazoa > Chordata > Mammalia > Primates > Lorisidae > Perodicticus > Perodicticus potto. The sequence continues at coordinate 12,091 of CAUYRH010031420.1, forward strand.
AGTTAGAAGCCTGTACAGGTTCAAGGGGAATAGCAAATAGACTTCACTTCTTGTTGAAAGAAATGTCAGAGAATTTGGAGGCTGTGTTTTAAAACAGCTACAGACAGGTATGTGCTTCCTCCCCCTATAGTGTTTTGCTTCTCTATTTATTTTCTTAGTTAAATTCCTAGACTTTGATAGCCGAGACAAAAAGGCACATTTGTAGTCCTTTTGACAAATCTTGTCTGATTATCCTTCAGAAATGTGTGCTATTAGTGTATTAAACTGATACAATCAAAGTGCCTTTTTAATCTACATCTTAAACAATAGCAGATATTTATATCTCTTAATAATTTTCCTATTAAGCAATTGAAAGATACTTCATTTTTTTTGTAAGTCATTGATCACTTTAAGATAAATATCTCATATAAAACAAGTATATTTAATGTTCATGTTTTTTCTTTGAATATGCCTTTTTTCATTTTTTATTATGGTATAAATATTTTAAAAATTGAGTTGTAAGATATAAAGTGGTTAAACTTTTGTCATGTGTTATAAATATTTAATCTTCTCACTTTATTTCAAAAATATTTTTATAATACAAAATCATTCTTCATAGTTTTTATGTTTTGTATAATAATATGGCTATTAGTCTTTTTAATTTGAGGGGGGAAGAGGAGTAATTTTTTAAGTTAATTATGGAGCAAAATTTCATATTCATGTAGTTTACTTAAATCTGTTTTTTAGAGGAAAGATTATTCATTTAATAAATATTTATTGCAGACTTACTATGTGGGCATGTTTTTAAGTGCTTGGGGTATATAGCAAAGAACAAAAACAGGAAAAGAATATCCTTATCTTCGTTGTGTGGACTACTTAATAGTTTCATTAATAGATTATTTCATAAAACTTAGATTATAAATAATAATTAGATTTTCACTCATTTCTTTTCCACTGAAGTTTCTCATTGAAGTTTTTTTTTGTATTTGAACTTGAAATAAAAGGTACCTGTTGAAGAGCTAGCTTGTGTTTCAGAAATAGTTTTTGTTAGCAGAAGTTTGTCTACTCAGTCAGGGTAAACCAGATAAGCATTTCTCCCGTGTATATTTGTAATGTCCTTTAAACAAACACTGGATTTCAATGGGGGGGACTGAAAAAAATTTGAATTATGTAATACGTTAAATATGAAGAAATTATTTATAATAGTGTTCTGATAGAAGCATTTTTCCCCAAATACGCCATACTGAATGATGAGTCTGTGAGAGTTGCTTCACAACATATGATTGATCATATTTCTGATACATTGTGTCATCAGATAAAACTGAAGGGAATCATTTCTACTTACCTTATTGCCTTAATAATTTCCCTTAAATTACTTTAGAAAATGTACAGTGATTAGTTTTTTTTTGTTTGTTTGTTTGTTTTGAGACAGAGTCTCACTGCGTCCTCCTTGGTAGAGCGCCGTGGCATCACACAGCTCACAGCAACTTCAAATTCTTGGCCTTAGGTGATTCTCTTGCCTCAGCCTCCCAAGTAGCTGGGAGTACAGGCGCCCACCACAGCACCCACCTATTTTTTGGTTCCAGTTATCATTGTTATTTAGCAGGCCCGGCCGGCTCAAACCCTCCAGCCTCAGCATATGTTGCTGGCACCCTCCTCACTGAGTTTTAATTCCCCTTTGTCCTTTAGTGAGAAGATGTACATGTTAAAAAAAATCAGTAACTGGCAATACCCGTAGCTCAGTGGGTAGGGCGTTGGCCACATACACTGAGGCTGGCAGGTTTAAACCCAGCTCAGGCCAGCTAAAATCAACTGCAACAAAAAAAATAGCTGGGCATTGTGGCGGGCACCTGTAGTCCCAGTAACTCATAGGCTGAGGCAAGAGAATCGTTTAAGCCCAAGCATTTGAGGTTGCTGTGAGCTGTGACGCCACAGCACTCTACTGAGGGGGACATAGTGAGACTCTGTCTCAAAAAAAAAAAAAAAATCAGTTACTTTGTAAACTGTGATATGAGAACTGATAAATAAGGTTAGAAGTTCAACTAAATAAGAACATTTTTTGTTTGTTTTTACTCTTTAGGAAAGCTAGTAATTTGTAATCACCTGAGCAATAATAGTTCTGTGAGAATATAGCCATTGAATAACATTCGCTCTTGTGTGTTATATGAGTGTGTAAAAGTATACATGTTTGAATTTATTTTAAAAAGTAACAATTTTAAGTATGCAGAATGCAAAACGTGGGTTATATTGTTTAGAAATCTACAGGATTTTGTAGGTACTCTTTCTTACAGTAGAGTGCCATTTAGTAAATCTAAGAATTAATTTCACATGTGATCTTTGTTAACAAATAGTAGAATGAAGAGGTATGTTTGCTATCTGAACTACTAACCATTATCCCTACTGATTAGAACATGTTACTAACAAAGACAGAAGCCTAGGTTTGATGCATCTGAGTGCCAGTTCAGAATGTTTTGTGAATGTTTCACATATTTCACTGATGGTCCTGTATATATTTTTTCTGAATCATTACAATTACTTTAGGAAGTAAGCAAATTTTATCCCAGCATTGGACTCTGGAAGACCACATATGAGAATGCTCCCTGATGTAAAATGGAAAACTCATATAACACTTAAGGGCCAGCTTCTACCACCTTTTCCTCTTTCATTTCTTTCTTTTCCCATTATTTAGTCTTTTTTTTTTAATTCACAGGGTGTAAGTGGATTTTTGTTCCGTGGATGGATTAATTGTAGAGTGGTGAAGTGAGGGCTTTTCCTTTACTTGTCGCCTGAATAGTATACATTGTATCCAGTGGGTACTTTGTGACCCCTCACCCTCCCTGTGCTCCCCTCCACATCTCCCGAGTCCGTTACTCCACTCCGTGTGACCTTGGATAGCGATGGTTTAGCTCCCACTTCTATGAGAGTGCATGCGGCGTTTGTTTTTCGTTTCTGAGATACCTCACTTAAAATAATGGCTTCCAGTTCCATTTCTATCCCAGCAATTTTTCTTTAGTCAAAGGAAATAGCCATTCATACCTTTTCAAACCAGTGCAATCTTACACAATAGAAGTACAAAATACTTGTACTTCTGTGAAAAATTTCATGTGAAAAATTAAAGTTGTATATGAATTTTTAGAGCATCAATTTCAAAATTATTGTTCATTCTTATTCAGCCTGCAGCACATGATTCAAGATTTCCACACTGAGGATGAGAAAACTGTTTACAGGGTAGTTCTGGTCATGTTGTCGTTGGGCTGGATTGGTAATCATGAGAACAAATAATTAAAATAGCCTTAACCTAGTTTGATATAGATAGTGGCTTTTAATGCCAATGGGAATCAAGTGGTGCAGTGAAATTCAACTTCCGTTGTATTGTTGGGAATTGATTGTAACTTTCATTTGTTGAAATCCTTAACTTTATATATTAAAGAAAAATTCATCAATCTTTTTCTATTGTATCAGTAAACAACTATAACGTACTTATTTATTTAGTTCCTTGAGTTTGAATGGCAAAGATACTTGTTACAGTATCAGTTCTGAGTCTGGAGGAACAATTTATGACAGTGATTAAACTATGGGGTTTATTCTATTTTATTTTATGTTATGTTATTTATTTTTTGGTCTATTTTTCCAGCACTGAATAATTTTAATTTAAAAAATTTTTAAATTATTGTTAATATTTTAATATATTTTAAAAAATTCATAATATTAGGAGGTACACATTTTTTGTTTACATACTTTGTCTTGGTATGGTTTGGCCAAAGTTATAAGTATTCCCTTCACCCCCATCCCCTGTTCCAAACTTGACTTTTGTTAAAATTTACTTTCATACGTGCACTGAAGTGTTGATTGATTGTTTCAATTTGGTATTGGGTGCATGTGTTTGTTTCTCTATTCTTGTGTTATTTCTCTTAGAAAAAAGGTTTTCAGTTCCATCCGGGTTTTGTCACCTTATGGGGTACCTTTTAAACATTTGTTTATTTCCTAATGCTTTTTCAATTTTCAAATTTTAATCCACAGGATTCTGAAAATACAGAACAGAGAATCCAGTCACTTATCAGCTCATTAAAACACATGGTGTATGACTGTATATGCCGTTGTCTGTTTAAGGTAAGAAGCATTGTATTTTTCAAATATAAAATCCTACTAGGTCATTGATTTAGTGCAGCATGGGTAGCATATTGTAGCATAACTACCTACTAGGAAGGTATTGAAATTGGCATGTTTGATATTTTTCAAGAAAAATATTCATTATTAACGGGAATGTCTTACGGCATTCTGGGATGTAGTGGGGAGAAAAGTGACAAATGAGGGGAGAGCACCACTGAACATTCTAGTAAGTCGCTAAAGGAGAGACGGCCGTAGATTATGTGGCTCATTCTCTACCAGGGCTTCTCGTCTGCAGGATAATCGACATATTGGGCTATGTGATTCTTTGCTGTGAGGTGCTGTTCTGTGTATTTTAGTGTGTGTATCAGCGTCCCTGGACCCTACCAGCTGATCCAAATAACCTCCATATAGCCAATTAGGAGAATTAAAAATCTTTCTAGACATTGCCCAATGTTTCCTAGGTTGGCAAACAAAATCATCTTTATAAATTTTGGAGCTTACAGAAATTCAGAGGCTATTTTTTTTTTTAAATAGCAGTCTTTGTGTATAGCTTAAGACATAAGGCTGAAAAAGAGCTTTGTAAAGACAATAAAGTTCGAGAAATAGAGTTAGTATAGTTCAATTGTATAGGCTTCTTAGAACTTTCTTGTGTTTTTTTTTTTTTTTTGAGACAGAGTCTGAATATGTGGCCTTGGGTAGAGTACTGTGGCATCACAGCTCACAGCAACCTCAAACTCTTGGGCTTAAGTGATTCTCTTGCCTCAGTCTCCCAAATGGCTGGGTCTACCGGCGCCCACCACAACGTCCGGCTATTTTGTTGTTGTTGTTGTTGCATTTGTCATTGTTTAGCAGGCCTGGACCAGGTTTGAACCCGCCAGCCCCGGTGTATGTGGCTGGTGCCGTAACCGCTGAGCACAGGCACCAAGCCTTCTTCAACCATTTTCTAAAAACATACAGGGTGGCACCTGTGGCTCAGTGGGTGGGACGCCGGCCTCATATACTGAGGGTGGTGGGTTCAAACCCTGCCCCGGCCAAACTGCAACAACAACAAAAAAATAGCTGGGCATTGCGGCGGGTGCCTGTAGTTCCAGCTGCTTGGGAAGCTGAGGCAAGAGAATCACCTAAGCCCAGGAGTTGGAGGTTGCTGTGAGCTGTATGACTCCACGACACTCCACAGAGGGCGATAAAGTGAGACTCTGTCTCTACAAAAGAATAAAAATAAATAAATAAATAAAAACATACAGATGTTTTTCAAATGAGGAAGTAATTTTTATGACTTTGTTAAGGGTATTGGAGACAACAAATCCTTCAGAATACTTTTCAGTAATTTGACAGGTGATGTTATTGGGAGTGCAGAGAAGAATTATAATCAAGCATTTCTGCAGAATTCATTCTGTAATGGGAACTATGGATTTGTATTTTCCTTCTAAAAGTCCTGTATTTAACGATGATTCTCAAAATCATCTTTTGGGGCTCAGTTCTAATTTGTATAAAATGGGGGATTGTAAGCAAATGATGTTAAAGCCATTTTGTCACTAAAGCACAGTGATCTCAGATATGAGGACAGCCTCCGGAGGGATAAAGCGTTATCAGTTGTAGAGCTCATGATATTCCTAACACTTGGACAGTGCATTATCTTATGTAATACTTAACATTTTTTATTATAAACATAAAACTTAAAAATGTTTTCAGAAAGAGTTTCAAACTTTATAGAACTATATAGAAAAAAATCTGAGAGCTTCATTTCACCATCTCCACCTCATGTTCCTTTGTTAGAGCAAACCGGTTCAAAGTCGGATTTGTTCCTTATAGTTTATGTCTTCTCTCGAAATATGTGTACACACAAATATAGAGAGTTTTTAAATTTTCCTTGATATACATTTTGCTCTGTAATTTCTCTTTTGTTGAAGTAGATCCTGACATTCTTTGCATGAGTGTAAATCTGTTAACTTCATTATTTTTAGTGATGATTTGGTATTCCATAATACGGTCGTATATTACTTTATCTTCTGCTACCTTGGTGGATATTAGATTATTCATATATTTTTGGCATTATGAATAACTACAGTGAGTATCTTGTTGTAGCTCATTCATCTTTATGTACCTGTGTATTTCCACTCAGTAGATTTCTGTAAGTTTAATGGCTGGTCCCAGGATTGTACTTTTTACATTATCAGATTGCTTTCTGAAAGTTTTTTTTACCAGTTAATACTTCTGTCCTTATAGTAATGAAGGTATTTCCTTATCTCCTTCCTTGCATCCTTGTCAACCCTGGATATTGTCAATCTTTTAAATTTTTACTGACCTCTAGTTTATAAATGATATGTTACTGTTTTAGCTTCACTTTGTTGTTTTTAAAGTTGTTTTTAGGGAAGTGCCTGTGGCTCAGCGCGTGGGCGCCGTCCCCATATACTGAGGGTGGCGGGTTTGAACACAGCCCCGGCCAGCTAAAACAGCAGTGACAACTCCATCAAAACATAGCCGGGCGTTGTGGCAGGTGCTTCTAGTCCCAGCTACTTGGGAGGCTGAGGCAAGAGAATCGCCCAAGCCCAAGAGCTGGAGGTTGCTGTGAGCTGTGTGATGCCACAGAACTCTATTGAGAGTGTCAAAGTGAGACTCTGTCTCAAAAAAATAATAAAATTTTTTTTTTTAAAGTTTGTACCTTTCTCCCTTACCTTGCCATATTTGTCTATTTTCTTGTTATTTTCAAAACTAAGCTTTTGCTTTATATAGAACAAGTCTACTTTGTTGTAATTATGCTTTTATTTTTTAATCATTAGATTTACTTTTTGATTTTTATGTCTAGATTATTGAATTTGTATGAGTATTTTTTAAAATGTAGTTTTAATATTTCAAAATTTTCTTGTGAATAATGTTAAACTACAAAGTTTTATTTTGGTCAGTCTTGTAATAATGTATTTAATGCTTTTTTATTTTCCTTCCTAATACCTGTACACTAAAATATATTCTGATTTATGAAAATATTATGGAGCTACAGTTATTTTAAGCTGCTTCAAATCCATTTTGGAAGTGAATATGTTATCAATAAATACTATTGTTAAAAAAATGTTTTAAATCAAAAGATGGTGTAATTTCCTTCTTACACATTCCAAAGATCAGTAACTTTTCTTAGTAGGGGTTTCTTGCTTATTTCTAACTTACATATTTATACCTTAGTTTATACATACAGTCTTTATTTTTAGTACTATAGTATATTTGCTGATGAAATTTAAATCCTTATGTCATATATTTTATAATGAAAGTAAGGAGGATAAATATTGAGTACCATGATGATTTAGCATATCAGTGAAGCATAGTGAGGCTACTTCTTTGAGGTCACTTTACCTTCTCTAAAGCATTAAATTAGGCTAAAGGCAGCATTTCGTTATAGTAGGAAAGGGGTTGAACATCCTAACCTCCTTAATATTTAGTATGCAAGTAGAATTTTTCACTGCATATCTTTAAGCATACTTTTCTATGTGAACAACTGAAAATCATTAAAAATAATTATGGCTTACAATTCTTAAGACATTTTTAATTGATGACGGAATATCTGTCTTATAAAATTCATATTTCTAAGTAATATCAAACTTAAACCTTTGCAGCATGAATTCAGCATTCCCTAGTTTCAGCAGTAAATAAAAATTCAGGAAGCACATTAATCATAAAGCAATGGGATATATTTCTCAAGATTTAACACTAGAACCTTACTTAGGATGGAACTAATTTCATGTTTTAGTGAAAGCTTTTTGGCAGCCAGCATAACATTAAGCTGCCTGTCAGAGTTCCTCTCATGCCGATTTTGCTGTTGTGTTGGTCACAGCAGTAGCAACAATAGTCTTGAAAATAGAGACAGACTAGAATTATTAGTATTCACATAGTATTGAATTGAAGGCAAGTTGACCTGGAACAGAAAAATGATTGACTTGTTTTTGTAGCAAGAAATTTAGATTTTTAATAAACTAAACCAAATAGAGAAAGCTGTCTAGTCCTTTCACTTTAGATCATTAGCTATGCCATTTTTTTCTTTAAGAAATAAAAGTTTTGGCTCAGCACCTGTGGCTCAACGGGCTAAGGCGCCAGCCATGTACACCTTAGCTTGCTGGTTTGAATCCAGTCCAGGCCACCAAACAACAATAACGGCTGCAACCAAAAAGTGGCCGGGTGTTGTGGCGGGCTTCTGTAGTCCCAGCTACCTGGGAGGCAGAGGCAGGAGACTTGCTTGAGCCCAGGAATTGGAGGTTGCTGTGAGCTGAGATGCCACGGCACTCTATCCAGGGTGACAGCTTGAGGCTCTGTCTCAAAAAAAGAAAAAAGAAAAAGAAAGAAAGAAAGAAAAGTTTTAAATTCAGTTAAGTATTTTAGATAATTATAGAATATTTTGCATATTTGGTTCCCTGAAACTTGTGATTGTAACAAACTATTTAGAAGTGACTACCTTTGCACGTCATTCCCTCATCTCAGTTTTATCTTTTGAAATAGGTACAAAATAATGAAAGTTGCTTTTACAGTATTAGCTTCCAGCCACATTAGGTGAGTGCACAGAAAATGCTTGGAAGGACAACTGGAGAGTATAGATGTGTCTGTGGGGTACATTCCAAGACCCCCAGTGGATGACTAAAGTCGTGGCCAACGCCAAACCCTATAGAATTCTAGGCTTTTTTCGCTACATACATACCTGTGATCACATTTAATTTATAGATTAGGCACAGTAAGTGATTAAAAACAACAAACTAGTATTAAAATGGAACAGTTGTAACAATGTATTATAATATGATACTGCCCTTCTCTCTCTGTCTCCCTCCAACTCTTACTGCACTCCGCTCACCTTCCTTGTGATCTGTGGATCTGATAACTGAGATGGCTCCTAAGTGACTAATGCACAGGTGCCACGTGCAGCCTGGAGCCACTGGACAAAGGGATAATTCATGTCCTGGGCAGGACAGAGTCAGAGGGGCATCCTCTCATCATGTTCTTCAGAATGGCTTGCAGCTTAACACTTAGGAATTGTTTAAGTCTGGGGGTTTTCATTTAATATTTTCAGACCACAATTGACCACAAGGAACTGAAATCATGGAAAGTGGACTATTATATTCTGACTGTTTTCCATTCCATGTGAAAATATTATCTCAGAGTTCTGAAGTGGATGGAAAGAATGTCTGGTGGGGTATGAGGAAAAATTTTTTCATGCAAATACCTTGAAAGTTAATGTCTACATACCTCACCTTGTCTCCTTTCCCAAATGAATCTGTTCACTCACTGAGTAAAATTCAAATGGTTATTATGTTTTAAAATATTACTATCAGGACATGATTGTATTTACTGTAAAAATAATTTAATTTGGATTTTTGTCATTTTTCCTTTCAAAATATGTTTTCTTATATTAAAAAAGTGGAAATTATCTCATTGGATGTTTAGAAATTTTATAACTTGTAGCTACTAAAGCAAATCTTGATAATTTAGCTAATTTCCTTCTGCTTTAATAACTTTGATACATTCAATATTCTATCTAATCCTTTGAGTTTTCTGAAAATACATTTAAATGTGCATAGAATTGTTCATTAAAGTGAATTACTTAGCTTCATGCACAAAGATGAGTGCCCAAATTCTATGCTGTATCATCTCCTTGGAGATTAAAGCAGGGTTGTTCTCCATAAGGTAACATTTACACCTTCTGTGGTATTTTGTGCTTTTAATTAAACGTATTTGACAGCGATGAATGTGGTAGAACAGAAATAAAATGAATGAATTACAGTAAAACCTCCATAGTTGACCACCTCCCACCATTGGCCACTTTCTTATGCTACCCTAATTTTCTTAGACCGGACAGGCACCACATGTAAACACGTCTGTGGAGTGCGCCGAATTCCCTTTTGTTTACCACCTCTATGTGTTACATACAGTCCCTTGGGTGGTCAGCTTACAAAGGTTCTACTGTAATTTGAAGACAAAATGCATGTTTTTATGAACCAAAATTTAAGGACTATGCTTTTCTTTTCCAAAGATACATTTTTAAAAAGCAAGATATCTGTCATTCTTTTCAGGCTGATCAGTTGATGTTCGCTTTGCATTTTGTCCGAGGCATGCATCCTGAACTTTTTCAAGAAAATGTAAGTTAAATTTAAAAAGTACATTTTAGGGTTATATAAAAATGGGTGGATTTATAGTTAGATTAGAAGTTATTTAGTCTAGAAATTATATATGAATGTATTAATCTTTTAGTAAGTTAGAAATTTAGTGCCAAAGGCCGATCTGCTCCTCTCTGAGTGAGCCTAACATCCCGGAGTGATAGTAAGGCAGGGAAGGGACTCTAACTTACTGCTGCTGCCGCCAAGATTTTTCTGCCCTTAGGGCACTGGAAGAGTCGGCCTTTTTATATTCCCTGCCCTAAGGACTGGAACTGATAAATAGAAGTGAGACAATATTGGCATATAACTACATGATTTATTACTTTCACTGTCTTGTCGAGAGTCAGCAGGTGAAGCATTAGGGTGGCCGGTTCTCAGACGTTTCCTTGAGCCTACAGGTTTATGTTCGTTTTTTATGTATAATTTATTTTCCTTGTCCATGATCTTATTTCTAGTTGCCATATAACCCCCTCTCAAATTTCCAAAGAACCTCGCTCATGCTACTGCTAAATCATCTCTGTTTCCAGTTTTTAAGAAAATTTATTTGCAAGTGATTTTTCTCATTGTTTTGCTATTATCATAAAGTAAGAATCCAGTAGCCAGGGTGCCAGGGGATGGCAAATGGACAGTGCTCTGCTAGGTCAGATTTTGACTGTCTTCTAAGTTGCTTTCATAGTTAAAAGAGTACAGATCATGCACAGTGGTACCTACATTCCTTCTTTGTTTTTCTCTAACTCCACATGCACTGGCTGACTTACTAACTTGATGTTTTTATTTCCACTGTGAACAATGAGGCCTTTCCCTCTATATAATGTTTCTTGGGTTTTTTTTTTACCATGATCAGAATGTTCTGTATAATATAAAACTACACTCCCTATTTTTCCCTCCTATAATATAAATAAACTATCCTTGAGAAAGAAAGTGTTTTTCTCTGACTCTCATATTATAGTAGTAATCATTTCTGTTCTACTTACTTGTGAGTAGGATGGCCAGGTGAGTGGAAGCTCAAAGTCTGTTGCTTTGGTAGTTTGTACTCACTGCTCTCAAATTTTTATAGATTTTGTATATTTGCTGATCAACGTGTGACAGATAGTAGCCATTATTGTCTAACTAGGGAGATCCCAGGATGAAGACAGGGATTTTCTTAGAATGTTAAATTTCATAACACTTGATTAATACTGACTCTGTAGTTAAAAAATGAATAATGTCAATCTTCTTCCAATGTATGGAAGAGGATAAATTAATAGAAGTATTTCTCTTAATTTTCCTAACACATACAATTTTTAAATTTTCAGGGTCCCTTACCACTTATTTATTATTGAAAAAGAACAAATTAACATGTGGTGGCAAATGTTAATTGAGTACAACAATTACATTTTTAGATGTTGAGAACCACTTATTTTTTAAGTAAAATTATTCCTGGTTGATTTCATATTAATATTTTATACTGTTATATGAACTCATTACGTTAATGTACTAGAAGAAATGAGAAGACACGAAAGGAGGTTTTTTGTAAAACCTTGTAAACCACCTTATATGGAAATTAAAATGATTTTATTGACTGGTTATGGTTTTTAAATTTTTTGTGTTCTTCATATTTTTACCCAATAGGAATGGGAAACGTTTACGGGTGTGGTTGTTGGAGACATGTTGCGGAAAGCTGTAAGTTAAAATAACAAAATTTTAATAATTCACTCACCAGTGCAGTGCCCGTAGCTCAGTGAGTAGGGCGCTGGCCATATACACCAAAGGTGGCAGGTTCGAACCCAGCCTGGGCCTGCTGAACAACAATGACAACTCCAACCAAAAAATAGCCAGACGTTGTGGCGGGCGCCTGTAGACCCATCTGCTCAGGGGGCTGAGGCAAGAGAATCACTTGAACCCAGGAGTTTGAGGTTGCTGTGAGCTGTGACGCTATGGCACTCAACCCAGGACAACAAAGTAAGACTCTGTCTCAAAATAATAATAATAATTCACTCACTGAGAAAATAGTACTAGCTTTGGCTTCACAAACTATTCCTCTGATAGGAATTTTAAATTATTGTTGAAAAGATACTTTGATTAAAGTATTATGTCCTGGCCTTTATTGCCCTTCTGTAAAATGGACTTAGATATGTGATTTGGCTTTGAAGACATATTTTCTTTGGGGAATAATATTAAATACCAAGAAGATAATGCAGCTTCCTTTTCTAAGTACACGTATTTTACTCCAAGATTAATTTTATATTTTTAAGAAAATCAAATCTAACAACTTAAAAAATTTTCTGACATAACTAAAGTTTAAAAATTACTTTTTTAAACTTTCAACAACTTCATTTAAATTTAGCTTTTTCTTTAATAATTTTCTTTTTAAATATGTAATAGATAACATTCTTTAATGCAGTACACCCAAAATATAACAAAAAACCTAGATCTAGTCTAAAATGCAAGATATGATTTTTAAAAATATAACTTTTATGGCATTTAAGTTTTTCTGAAATTTCATGAAAGATTAAGTACAATGAAAAAATGACTCCAACATTTCCTCAAATAGTTCTTCATAACTTTGATTACGTAGAGTTTTACCATGGTGACTTGTAAAATATATAAAAAGTAAATAATATATAGGATGAGTATTTTTCAAAATGGTCTTCATAACAATATCTAGCCATTTGCTATTTTTTAAACTCTTGAATTTTACCAAATATAGTAAGGAAACAGTTGCTCTTATTACAGGACTCTCAACAAAGAATACGTGATCAACTTCCATCTTGGATAGACCAGGAAAGAAGCTGGGCAGTAGCAACATTAAAGGTACTCTTTTTCTATTATAAGGGATATTTTAATTTTTTCTATAACTTGAGTTATTTCTGTTGACAACTTTGTATGGGCTACTTACTCATTCTCAGAATTGATATTTTTGTAAATAGAACATAAAGCCACTCAGTAAAAGGACACCAAAGAATGATTGTGATTAGTCCTTTAATCAATAATTAGTTTATTAAGGATTTCATTTAAGAAATATTAATAGAATGTCACAGTGTTGTTTTTTTTCTCTCTCTCTTTCTGTCTCTCTTTCCCTCCCAGGATAAGTTAGGCTGTGAGGATGGGAACACAGGGTAAGAAAAAGCAGTGCAGAGGCCTCACTTTCAGCAGTTCTGTGTTCCGTAGTTTACGCCAAATGTTATTGTGGGGCGGGGGGTGAAAGACAAACATACTTCTCTGTAAATCCATACAGACATGTTTTCATTCTTTCCTTCCTCTCTGCACTTTAACTGTTGTAACATTGTGGTAGCACGTGGGAAAAGCCGTAAGAGTAGCCAGCGTTGAGTGATGGTTTACCATGTTCAGGGCATTATGATTTTCAGCATTACTAGGTAGCTACGGTTACTCTCCCCATTTCACAAATGAGAAAACTAAGGCACAAAGAGACTTTGGTTATGGTGACTTAGGAAATAGAACCAGGATTAAAAATTGTGCTTTTGTCCCATAGGTTGAGCTCTTTATTACTACCACTGTTTACCACCTTTATTTCATAAATATTTGTTGAGTAAAATAGATGGATCCTGTTTTCTTTAATTATATATTTGGTGCTTACTACATGTCAACATCATGCCAGTGACAAGGAGTCTTTGACCAAACTTTAATTGGACCCCCAACCTGTGCAGGCCAGTGCCTGCCCTCTGGTCACCTTGCCCCGTCTTCACCAGGACTCTGTTAGGTTGGTTCTGCCAGAAGACCCCTCACACCTGATGTTTCATTTGGAGCCATGGGGCCTAGTATGCTAATCGTCACTAAAGTTAACAGACCACCATCAAGTGTTGTCCTAACAGGCTTAGATCATTTATTTAAAAATAGCAAGATAGAAATCAGTTAATTTTCTGCTGTGTAAGTTTCATTTTAGTTAAGTTACATAATGATAATTTGGATACTATTATTAGAGTAGAAATTCTGTCCTTTCGAATATAATGGGTTATTTAGATATAAATTTGTATGTCTGGATAAATAATTTTTATATACTTGATTTATGTTTATATTACATGAATTTTATACTTCAAGTATAGATTTTCTGAATTCCTTATTATTTTCATTAATAACTCTCCATATATACCAGTGGTTCTCAACCTTCCTAATGTTATGGCCCTTCAATACAGTTCCTGTGGGTCACGACCCACAGGTTGAGAACCGCTAATATATACAGATTTACATTTCTGATCTTGCAGCCCATTCTAGAAAAAAAATTTGGGAAAAGTGAACACTGTTCGAGGAAAAAAGAATAAATATATTTGGGGAAACCTCTGAAAGATATTATCTAAAGTAAATATTGAATGCCAAATAGAAATTTATGAGGGAGTAAAGAGGGTTAGAATATTAGAGGCAAAAAAACACGTTTACAAATGGGGGCATAAATGAGTATGATTTAGAAAAGCATGTTTGTTAAGGATTTGATATTGTTACAGAAAACCAAAACTGGAAAGAAGTTAAGACTATGAAGATAAATTTTATTCAAAAGAACTGTTGCCTTAGGGGAAAAGAGACATCAGTATAGAACTGAACTCAATTCTGAATATAGTATGGACAAGTGGGAATTTATAGCCAAAGAGCAGGGGCTGTGGTGAGGCTCAGTGGATGGAAAATTGCTACGAGGAAATGTCAGGGCTGAGTGTGGATACTGGCTAAATTGATTTTGCAGGATTCTTGCTGAAAGGAGGCCACGATGATCAGATACCAAGAGTGGAGGTTAAAGAATTTGTTTGGGGCTCAGCGCCTGTGGCTCACCGGGCTAAGGCACCAGCCACATACACCTGAGCTGGTGGGTTCCAATCCAGACCGGGCCGCCAAACAACAATGACGGCTGCAACCAAAAAAAAAAAAAAAAAAAAAAATGGCCGGGTGTTGTGGTGGGCGCCTGTAGTCCCAGCTACTTGGGAGGCAGAGGCAAGAGACTCGCTTGAGCCCAGGAATTGGAGGTTGCTGTGAGCTGTGATGCCACAGCACTCTATCCAGGGTGA